>VUYV01000015.1:1448113-1608658 GCA_008711295.1 Anarhynchus alexandrinus | reverse complement strand
CAGGGGTTTAAGTGCTATTTCCAGGTTTCATCCCAAAGCTTAAATGATGCACTTATTGAGAGCTGATCATATAAAGTACATGAAGAAGAAAAGACCCTGACAAAGAATAGCTTTTAACTTGGGAAGTGAAAAAAAGAAAAAAGGAAAAAAAAAAAAAAGACAACTTTATTCCATTCAAATTTAAACAAGCAGGAAAAAGGGCAAATCAAAATAAGGTTAAAAAAACCTCCACTGAAGATCTTTTTTTCCTCTTCATTTTTCTTCTGCTTTGTTCTGAATCTTCCAAACTTTGCATTTCTCTGCTGGTGGCTACTTTGATGCAGGAAGCTCCCTTTAACCCAGATGCTGCCGACTGATGCTGAAAAGCATCTTTTCATCCCTGTGATGAGTTCTGCCTGAGGACTGGCTTGCCCCATTTTCAGGTGAAAGAGAGACAAAAAGTGAATTGCAGACAAACTTCTATTCTCAAAGATTCACAGTTGCTTCCCTTGAGCACTCAGATGCTCTGCTCCCCAAATATAGGGACCTGCTTAGGTGCCAATGTGAAGACCAGGACTCTTGTACACCCATTCTCTTTTTTGGGAGGTGAGGATAGGTCTGTGCAGTAATGCTGCGTTGCTCACTTGGGCAGCAGAGCAGATAATTGCACTTTGATTTTCCTTGTTAAATGCTCGGGGAGTTTTGGGGGAAATCTTTCCTTGGCAACAGGGCATTAGTGCCTGGGCTGAGATCCATCACCACGGTGCTTGTCTGCCCTCTGCTCTAGGACTGGGGTACCTGGTGTAAATAAAAGAAGTAACCACATATTCCTCTGTCACTGATTCCTCTGGGGCTGAGAAACCAGCCTGCAAAGCCTCAAGTGGTGTCTCCCCTCAGCCCATGGGCAGCGTGTGCTGCTGTGGTGGGAATAATGGACTGCCAACACCAGTATGGCCTTGGCCAGAGATTTGCATCCAGCCTGGGCAATGGCACTCCAGGAATGCGAAGGAGGAAATAATCCTGGCCCCTCTCTCTATCTTCCATTTCCCCATAGTGGACTGGACAAGAAGAACAAGATGAGATTCAGGTGAGGGGGACACCCAACAGCTCTCTAACAGGCAGGTGAGCTGAGCCCAGAGACACATTGACCTAGGAGCAAGTGAATCTCCACTTTGGGCAGTCTGAAGGTTTAATATTAAAGAACTGATTGGGCAAATATGTCTTGGGCTGCTTAAGGCAAGCTGAAACTGCCTTGGGGCAGGATGGTGATGAGGTGGACCTCCAGATGTCCTGCTCTGCTTCAGTACAGCCCAAGGAATAGCTGTCAGTGGTTTGAGTTACAAGGGGCTCCTGGGGGGGCTGTAAGCAGTTCACAGGGGAGATGAGCAGAGCTCCTACCACCTCCCTGATCTTCTCCATCACAGGAGCATCCATCTGATGTGCTGGGGGCAAGACAGTGTCGAAGCCCAGTCCAGAGTCCCCAGGATCCCTGCTGATGCCTTGCCAGACCAGAGGGGTAGGGAGAAGGCAGCAGGAGAGGAGATGGTGTTGCCTTTTAGTCCAGGCAAGTCTGGTTCCCTAGGGGGAGGAGCAGATGTCTCATCCTTTGAGCCACTCAAGAAATAAATTGGGTAAAGCGCAGAAGAATATCATGTGAGGTGATCCTGCCCCAAGAATGGAGCCCCAAGGTAGGTGGGACCTGCCCCATCTTACCACTGCTTGTACCCTCTCTCTGCCAGCTCATGGGGCAGCAACCCTCTAATGTGACACCAAGATGGCATTAGCATTTTCAAAGCTTCTGCTGTTGCTAAGTACAGGAGTTACCTCTCAGTTTGTTGTCCTTTATGAACACGGTTCACAGTAAGGAGGAAAGAGAAGAGAAAGAGGGATATTAAAAATAGATTATGAAAACAAAGCAGAAAGGACTTGAAGAGAAGTTTTCATCTCAGATTTACACAAGGCACCAGTGGCATACTGAGGTCCAGTTTACAGCGACAAGTTCTGCTGATGGGGCTGGATTAATGGCATGTGTAGCCGCCTCCTCTCCTGGTGAGACTTCCTCTTCCTGGAACCACGTGTTCCTACACCAGACCCTATTTCTTGTTCTCTGAGCCCAAAGAACAAACTGATTCCTTCAGGTGAAACAAAAAGTGAGATGAAGAGGGAACAATGCGGTTTGTGGCAGAGCACACCCCATGGAAACCCCTGCTTGCAGGCAGGCAGTGACCATTCACGAGACAGCAGCTAAAGGAGGAGGGGAAGACCTCAGCCTTTCATTGCGGTATATTAGAACTGATAAGGAGGGAGAAATGCCATATATTAAATCAAAAAGTTACACCCACCTCAGGGCAGCCTGGGCTAGGGGAAGGGGACACCAGGCAGAGCAGCTGAGCCTCCCTGGAAGCATGGGCAGAAACGCAGGCAGGAGCCTTGGAGAGGGCTGCCCAGGCTTCACAGTGCTCTGTTGCTTCAATAGTTTTTATTTTCTGTGAGCATAGGAGGTTTTTGTAGGAGAGGGAAAAAAATGGTAAGGTGGAAAAGACCAATATTCTTTTTAAAAGCAGGCCTGATGGAAAAATTTCAGCCTGCCCTGTTGAATACACCAGGGCTTTCTTTACTTCCTGCCTTGCATGATTACCTCTTTCGTTAACATTCGAGGCAAGCAGCAGGCGGAGATAAGTCCTGAATAGCTCCAAACTTTGCTTCTCCCATCTCTCCCAGTGTTAGGCTGGTTCAGACAAAGCCTGCGCTGGAGTCTGGCTGCAAGGAAAGGTGTTTCGATTACCACAGAAATAGGGGCAGCTCAATCCCAAAAGGGCTCAGCTACTGCCCATTGAATCAACCCAACATTTTCCTCCAAGCCTGAGCAAAGCCGTGTTTCACCGGCGAGCTGGGATGTCACATTAAGGGAGCAGAGCAGGCAGGTCCTTGCTGGCTAGCATCGACGAGGAAGGTCACAGCATGGCCCTCCAGGTTGGATGCATCATTAAACTCATTAGCAATGAAAATGGGGCACGTGGAGGGGAGTTGGAAGTGGGCGATGGGGCTGGGGCATTTGGGAAGGATGGTAGCCATGACATTAAAGTTGGGTGTTTAGGAGGTGGGGATGGAGGTGTGAATGGGACTGATAGGGTTTGTGGAGCAGGGAGCAGTAATGAAGTATGGGCAGCTGGGACTGGGCTCTTGGGACCGGGAAGGACTGGGATGGAGCCAAAGATTTATTGCTGACCCCTGTCACGGGGCCCAGTGGGACATGGCAGGCAGAGATGAAGTGCTTTCTCTCTCCTGGAGAAAGCTGAGCCCACTGTGTCTGGAACCCTCCCAGATGTGGCCCAGATGTTGAGGTACTGAGAAGAGTGGCCAAACCCAACAGTGATGGAAGAACCTGCCACCCAGGAAGTCTGGCACCAAAGTCAGAGCTTGGCTCCAGCCCACGTGTCCTGCCAGTCAGCTTGATCCCATATTGATGAAACATTATGTCCGCCAACCTAAGACACAAATAAGAAGAACATGAGTCTGAGCTCCTACCAGAAAACACACCCAGCACGGTACAGCCTGGCTGCCGAGGAGCTCCTCCAACAAACAGCATTTTGGCCATGCAAGCATTTGTGATCCAGCTCTCCAGCCCCCGGGCTGAGGACGTGAGTGCAGAATTAAGCAGCTTTCTGTAAATCTGACTCACTCCAGGGAGGCAGGGAGTGAGCGACGGTGGCTGACCTGTGCTTGTGTGTACAGGAACATGTGCTTTATCGCAGCGTAGCTGGGCAAGCCAGGGATGGATGGGAGATGTTCCTCCAGGTTACCTCCATGGCAGGGAATGAGAGCTCATCCCAGCTCACAAGAAAACCCGTGCCAGTCCCCACAGGGACAGTTTCCAGGATGAGGTGGGGTTTTACAAGGGCCTGTGCCCCTGACATGTCAAGCTGGAGTATTTAGAATCATAGAATCATTTAGGTTGGAAAAGATCTTTAAGATCACTGAGTCCAACCAGGTACAGCCTGGATGCTGTCACAAGCCCTGGACCAGGTACCAGTGCTGGTTCTGGAGCATCTTTGGAGGAGGTGATGGGGGTCTCCTTGGGGAGAGCCCAGGAGGCAGGAGGAGGGCAAGCAGAGCAGTCGCAGGGACAAACAGGAGGATGTCATGCTTCCCACCGGGCCGACAACAAATTTGTCCTGGTAACAGCTGGTGCATGGGGAAAACCATCTGCATCCTGCTCTCCTCCCTGGGCAAGGGTCTGGAGAAGGAGCGGTGGCTGCCAAGTGCCAGGTAGAGACTTCTAGGTCCATCTGTAGTGCAGGCTGCCCCAGCCACATGATCCCCCACCAATGCAGGAAGCCCCTGCTGTCTGTCCCGTGCCTTCGGGAAAGTCTGTTGCTCGGGAAAAGGCAGGAGGTCTAATGGTCACCCATTCCCACGGTGTTGTCCTTGGGATGGGAAAGCAGTGAGAGGTGATGGAGGCAAGAGAGAAGGTCAAAGCTACATAAGGATGTAGGGGTGGTGGGACACATCATCCAACCTGTTTGTCCTCGGAGCAGGAGCCTCTGCCAGGTGGACTAAGCCC
This sequence comes from Anarhynchus alexandrinus, assembly GCA_008711295.1. Lineage (NCBI taxonomy): Eukaryota > Metazoa > Chordata > Aves > Charadriiformes > Charadriidae > Anarhynchus > Anarhynchus alexandrinus. The sequence goes on along the minus strand of VUYV01000015.1, from coordinate 1,604,115 downwards.
TGCCACGTACAGAAGGATGAAGGAAATGCCAAGCAGAAATGGGTTAAGATATCTCAAACACAAGGCGTCCAAAGAATCCCATTCCTTTCTATGTGGTAACTGTGGTACTCTTGTTACTAATTAAATGTTCTGCCCCTCTGAACATCACCAAGTAGTTGGACAGAGTGACATTCTGCAGCAGTGAGTCCCACAATCCAATGAAATAAGTATATAATATGTTATCGATCCCTATCTTCTGGACAGTCCCTGTTGACACTCCCCTTGTTCTTGCTGTCTTTGATCGCTTTGTTCATTCAATTATTCTCTAAAGTAAACACTCCTCAATCCCTCTCTATACAGCAGCATCTTGGGGTCTTTTACCATGTCATCCCTGGACTCCATGTGACCCAACACCATAGGTTTATCTTAAGGTGTTACATGATTTTCACTTTTATTCATCCCCAATTTTCATTTGACCGCAAGTCCATAGACAGCAGTGATTTCCTTCAAACAACTCTGATGTTTTGGGGGAGACACTACAAATAATTTAGGACCCATCTATTTAGTTATTTCAATTATTCCTGTTAGAGCCACATGAATTCTTTAATTCAAGAAATACGCATCAGCTTTTCTCCGTCAGGCCTGTTACGTCCTTATTCCCCCTCCCCTCCTGGCTGAGATCGGGTGTCCAGTCTGCAAGCACGTCCACGGCGGGTGTTTCTCAAGCGTCTGGGTACTGAAACCCAGATTTGCACCACCTGGGGTTGTGCTACACTGCCTATCCTCTTCCTGGATAATCGCTTTGTTATTTCTCTTTATTTATTTTTATAACGAATAATATTTGTGTTATTTGTTACAGACTCGCTAAGGGATGGGCGCTGCTCAGGTTCTCGGGTCGGTGCGCCTCGCCACCTCTGCACGCGTTTTTCTGCCTTAGCCGTGCCCGGGAATGGGAGGAAGGCTCGAAACTGCATTTTCTGCCTGTAGCGCCTCGCACATCCCTGGACCCACGTGAAAATAACCCCCGTGGGAGGGGAGTGCGTGTGTAACCGCCTGTCCCTCTCCTGCTGCTGCCTGGGGGTCGCTGCAGGGTGTTTAGGGGTTGCTGGGTCACGCGAAGTCGCTGCTCGGAAACAATTCTTAGTACAAAAAAGGCTCCTTTGTGACCGCGGGTGCCTGTCAGCGCAGCAGCGTGGGCCGGCCCTGCCCCGCCGTACCCACCCGTGACACACCCCTCCCCCCCGCAGCCCAGCACGCGTCTTCTCCCGCGCCAGGCGCGGAGGGGGAAACCGACGGGGCACGGCGTCTCGTTCGCCCACGCACCCCACCCCCAGCGCTGCGGCGGGGGTAGGAGATGAGGGGGAGGCGGGGAGCGCTGCCCCTTTAAGAGCGCCGGTAGGGGCGGGGCGCGCGGCGGGGCGTNGCGGCAGCGGCGGCGGTGGGGGGGGGGCGTGGGCCGCGCCATGGCCCAGCAGCAGATGAGCAGCTCGCAGAAGGCGCTGATGCTGGAGCTGAAGTCGCTGCAGGAGGAGCCGGTGGAGGGCTTCCGCATCACCCTGGTCGACGAGTCCGACCTCTACAACTGGGAGGTGGCGATCTTCGGGCCCCCCAACACTCTCTACGAGGGCGGGTACTTCAAGGTACGGCCGACACACCGACCCGCCGACCCTCCGGGCCTCCCGGCGCCGCGGTGGTCCCGGGGAGCCGCCGCCGGGGCCTTCACACCCCACACACCCCCTCCTCCCCCCCACCTTCCCTCTCCCCTCCCCTCCGACTGCCGTGGGCCTCTTTGTCGGGCTCGGTGGGGCGGCGGGAGGGGGTCGGGGCCGGCGGGGGGGCTCGGCCGCCCGGCGGCGGGGGGACGGGGCCGGGGCCTGCGGGACCTTTCCTCTCTCCCCGGGATGCGCTGTGGGCAGAGGGGGCCGCGCCGGGGCCCTCGCTGTTATTTTGCCGTTTTAACCCCAAAGGAAGGCGTGCGCCTCGTGGCAGGGTGCGAACTCTTCCCTTCCACCCCAGGTTGTCCTCTGGGCTCTGGTTTGTGTGTATTTATTTCAAAGTAAGGGGCTTCCCAGCCTTCCCTCGGTGGCTTTGCTCCTCGCGCGGGAGCATCCTGTGCGGGGTGACTAATTCCGGATAGAGGCTGTGTTTTCCTCAAAACTTCATGGGTTTCAGGACTGTTTTCCATGATTATTCCCCCTCCCCCCCCCTTTCCCATTTTCCTTTTCTTTCTCTCCAAACTTTTAGAGGGCGGCCTTCAAAGGGCTACAACAACGCTTAATTGGTGAAGGTAGATAAATGCTTTCAATTCCTCTCTCAACCTTCCTGTTAATACAAAAAAACTTTCGTGGTTGTTATTTCCCCTCTTGTAAATGCAGTAAGCAAGAAATCTGGCACTGCTGTCCCAGAAAGGAACTGAAGGGAGCAGACTTAAATTCTCAAAACAACTGGAGAATCATAGAATCATAGAATGGTTTAGAGTTGGAAAGAACCTTGAAGATCATAGAGTTCCAACCCCCCTGCCATAGACAGGGACGAAGGAGAAGGAATTGCATGTTTATCTCAAGAGAAGCAATTAAAGACCCTTGGTGCCTGCAGAAGATAGGTTTCATTGTGCATACACCTTTGCACTTGATGTCTGCTTGGTCTCTGGCAAAGTATTGTCCTGTTCAGCTCGCTTCTCCCAGGAGTTAACCATTTCAGTAGTGGCTCCTGCATCTCCCATTTCATGCCCTTTGGCTTCTGTCAAACTGAAAAAATCTTTGGATGATCTTTTTGCTTGGCTAACGTGCATCTTCAATGCCTCTTGGCCTCTCTGGGTCAAGGTTTAAGAGCTATGTTCCACAAAAACCAAAATAACCTGTAGCTTGGGGAATAATACATTTGAGTCACGTTCAGTTTGGCCTCATTGTTTTGAAGGAAGGGAAGGCTTTGGCACAAGGCTTGTCTTTTGTAATGAGTTGGCTGGCTTACTCATGTAGGTGTGATAGGTATATTCTTAGACTCACCTCCATTATTACTTATTCAGGAAGTTGCTGTAGCCTTTGGTTGGTAACTGGGTCATTTTTACATCCAGATGGTTTGGCGACCTCTTCCTGCACTTACATTACTCATCCATCTTTTTTCAAAGAAATCACAATGGGTCAAAATATTTTTGTTTGGTTGGGGACCTCTCTGGACTGTGTATTTGTTCCTGGAAAGAAGATGAAGCAGTCTGTGAAATATTATGGGGATGTGTCTAAACCAGTGTCGATTTAGTCAAGGTTGCCTTACCTCAGTATTATGAATGTGATACCTTTTTTTGGTATTTGATATACTGGAAATGTCGTGCCTTTCTTCTAAATTCTTCTGACCAATCCTGTGATACTTATTTTGAGAGTGGGAGACTAAGGTCTCATGATGCCTTCACCTCTCCACAGCAGAGGGACTCCCTTCAAGTGGCATGGCTGGAGTCTGTCATATGTTATTTCTGTCTCATTTTTCCTTCATGAGGAGCAGTGCATGGTGGTGTTCTTGTTTTGGTAGCATTGATTTTTGGTTATGCTTCCTAAATGCTCAGCCACTGGAAAAAGTGGTCTTAGACCCTCATTCAGTCCCTACTGAGAAGGAGTCCTCTTGTCCTGAGAAGTGATGTTTTTGGCTTTCTTTTTATTGGGCCTTCAGGCAAACCTTTAGATATGTTAGACTTGGCTTACTGAATTGTTTGGAGATAAGATTGTTACCCTAAATTTTATTTGGTGAGGTGACTTCTGTGATATATTCATAGTATACACGAGGTGAGCAATAGTGAAGATCAGCATCTGATCTATTTTTCAGATTTCTTGGCTTGATGAAATATCTAGCTTCATCTTGTTTTGTCTTCTTAGTTTCCTAAGATGAGGTAAGGAGGGTTAGAAATATGCTATTACAGGATGTAACTTTTTTAAACTTTTGTGGTGATGTGAGTTTGGGAATTTGCTTCCACTTGAGGTGTGGTTTGAGTGTAGGAACTGGGGGAGGGGGGGGAAATGCAAAGACTTCTAGTTAAGCTCAAGTATAAATATTTTGAGGAAAACCTGTGTTTAGTGTGACCTTAATAAAGAAAGTGTTAGTGATGGTTGATTTGGAATACAAACGCTTGATTTGTGCTCCTGGAGCTGGTAACATCAGCTTTTGGCACCTTGTTTATTCTTGGAGAAATACGACCTTTCTCTCTGGGCTGTTGAACTAGCTGAATAAACTGAAATGAGGAAAGTGCTCTCTTTGCACCTCCTTGACAGGAGCTATTGCTGTTAAAAGCTGGTTCAACATTTCAACAGATTTTGGTTTCAGTTACTAATCCTGTAACTCTAGCACTTGATAAATTGAAGCAGAAAACATGTCCTCCTGAATGTTTGTTTAAATAGTAGGTTATCAATACCTTGATGCTGATTCTAATAAAGTCAGGGACCTTGTAAAAATTCAAGCAAAGCATTTCAGCATATTTTATCAACTAATACAGCGTGCTCAGATCTGCTGCAGTACCTCGTGGTTTAGGACCTCGCAGCTAGATGGAAAGGGCAGCAGCCTTCGCAAGCAACCACTGTGTGAAGAGCAGCTTGTATCAGCAAAGGACAGGAGCAATCCTGAACTGCACCCCCCCGTCCCTGCAATTGGCTAAAGGTGCACTTCTGCAATGGAGGTTGTCACGAGTCCAGGTGTTTCTGCATGGCTGTCCTCGTCCCTGTCAATCTTTGCCTTATCTGTTGACTTTACATAGCTATTTAGTATGACCGGGAATAATGTTTTGGGCAACTCTTTGCTTAAATTCCAGATTACTGCTCTCAAGGAAGGAGTTGAGCTGTTTTGTGTGCTGGTTACCTCTCATTCCTTGCTGGTGATGCAAAAGTAGCTCAGGGTCGGTGATGTTAAGTCCTCCAGGAGGTCCAGTGATAAGAGCAAATATGTATCCCTCAGCTGCTCTCAGCAAGAAATTGCCAGTTTGACTAAAGTTTCTGGCAGAATCCATTGTGTTGGGCTACAGGTATTTGATTGCAATAGGTGAACTTGATTTTTAGTCCCTGGCTCATTCAGCATTCGTTTAAGGGGGAAAGGCAGGTAGACCTTGTGTGTCTATGATGTTGATTTGCTCACAGCTGATTCAGTTATGTTTTTTTGAGCAATAGAAGTTTTTTCTCAGAATGAAGTGCTTCATGTCCACGTCATAGATAGTGCCAATTGCTTCTTTCTTGGGTCAGCTGGGAATGATATGGTGTGATAAGACAGGTCTTTAGATCAGACTCCACTGGGCTATGTCGTAGGTCTGAATTGCTCTGGAAGTGATGGGAATGTGTTTTCCTGGTTTTACAGGCAATGCCTGAGCAGTAGAAAACCAGATTGTGATGTAGTCTGCTGAACTATGTGCGAGCAGTTCATTGATGATGCCACTTTTATGCCATAGGGATCTTCCATTCAGCTGAGAGGGTTCTTTGCTACATGGCAAGAGAACTTCCTCACCTTTAATTTTGGCAGCTGATGATTAACCTTTGTTGTGGTGGTCCCCATTTATTAAGCTGTAACCTGGTGATGATAGGTACTAGTTGGGAGAGACTTCAATGGCTGAGGTTTGTGCATGGTGAAACTTTCACCATCTCAGTTGACCGTTGATTGGTATCTCTGCCTTGAAATCTGGCATCTTTCTGTGATGCTTGGGCCTTCAGAGCTTGGAGGCTGATAAACCTCTGCCTGATGTTTTGATGAAGCAATATTTTCAGGATACTTGCAGAACTATTAGGTGGTGCATCTTGATGGCTTACTCAAAGCTCTGTGTGTTTGGTGCAATTGCACCTTAGCGTCACAGCTTTTGATTGCTTTTTAAAAAAGGAAATTCTGCTCATTTTTTATAGTAGAATGGTATTCTTGTGCTGGGCGCCAACCTTCCAGGGAAGGTGCAAGTGAGAAATTATACAAATAGAAACTTCATTATTAAACACATAGCACTGCCCAGAAGCACAGTTTGACCAAGTATGCTGTGTCAAGAAGCATGTTTAATGTAGAGCAAGAGTCAATATTAAAAGCTCCTTCAGAGGTGATTTAGGCTGGGTAGATGAAAATGAATACACCTAGCATGAAAAGAAACAAGAAAAATTAACTGCATTGTTAGAGTTGCTATTTGATAGTTCTTAAGGCAGTTTATTTCATAAATTATTTTTGCTCCTTAGAGAGCAAGTCTTAGCGCATAAGGTGGGGGGGGGGGGGAACCCAAGCATTATGCTTTGTTTTTCTCAAGTAATTTGGGGGCTAAATACTTGTCAAGGCATTGTTTTCCTTGCTTCTCGTAACTCATTAACCAAGTGCTGTTTAGAATTCTGTATTGTTGGATCTCATCTTCTTTCAAGTGATCTGTTTTGATTTCAAAGCAATTTGCAATATGTGGGAATAATCTTTTTCAGAGCAGGAACTCAATACGGAACTTTCTTACAGATAACTGATGGCAAGAATGAACACTATGTTTAAAAGTTTGGTAAAAGAGACTACTTCTCAGAAAGCTTAAAATTAAGCAAACAGAAGTTTCTTAAGCACTTAGTATTATGTAACTGGTAGAACATTTAACTCCACAAAAATATTCCTTGGTGCCAAGGAAAAAAGAAGTGTGGTACTCTCAGCACAAAAGCTGCCTGCTGTGGGCCTCTGTGTTGCAAGGTGCTAGAGAGCTCTCTCAGTGTACCTAATCTTATATTTTTGTTGCCTTTAGGTATCACTGATGCTAATAAGCAGAGGTTTGATGAAGCAAAAGGACATGGAACTGGAAGGGAACAGAGCCTGGAGTTGCATGCTCTGGGTCTGAAGAGCTCCCATTCAGAGCAGGCTATCTCCAAAGCAAAAGAGCCCCCAATCTGTCCTCAGGCAGGGAAGCAAGAAATTTTTCCTGATGTTGATAAGCACAGTTATGATCTCTAGCTGTCAGGCCTGAGGAATACCTGATTGACCCTCGCTCTACTGTTGCATATAGCTTTTTTGGATGGCTACCTCTGTGTGCCCTGCAGAACCCCCCAGACAACTCAGCCAGCCTGTAGCCCGTTTTGGAGAGCTGCCTATCCTCAGGAGGCAATGAGCAAGGTAATGGTGGTAGCCAGCTCCCAAGTCCTTTCCCTAGGGCTGCTCTGGTCCAGGTAGGGTTATTGTGTATGCTAAGATAGTGATTTCCAGTTCTGATACTGCTTGGAAATATAAGAGCATGTGCAATTAGGTCCCGTTGTATGGCAAGAAGAGAGCTGTAGCACAGCCCACCTCTGCCCATTAGTTTAAAAATGGAAAGCTTTCCATTTGGAAAGGTTGAGCACTGTCAGTTTGCATAATTTTTCCATTGTTTGGCTCTATTTCCATGAAGTTGCACAGAATGATCCTTGGATAAGGTAAAATACAACCTGAAGTTTTTCTCTTGGATAATAATGCAAAGAACTGTGTTTCTTGGAATTTCTTGCCTGTCTGTTCAAGAGGTAATAACTAAAAGCATGTAGATAGCTTTAGATCTGGTTCATATTATAGGAATTAGTGAAAGCTTTTGATTCTGTAGTGTTAGAGGGGTGTTCTTTTTAATTTTTTTTGTTCACTTGGTAAATCCTTAAGATCTCCAGCATTACAGTGATGTTATGCCAGTGTCGGAGTGTGTGGGACCACATCAGTAACTTGTCAAGAACTCAAACATGTTTTTACCTCGTTGTTTCTGAAGACACGCTTACACTGCCTGCTGTTTTACATACTAATATATTCATGCTGGGTATCTTCTCTTTAATAGCACTTTAGGTCTACTGCATGATACTCATCTAGGGGGTAAGAAATGCCAGAAAAAAACTGCTTGCACAACCTTAACTCTGATCTCTGACATGCAGTTTGGCTGTGTAGTTTATGGCCATCATCAGGTGTTCATAGTAGGGAATAGTATGGACTAAACAGTGGAGATCTTATGTTGAACTTAAAGTGTAACTGAGTTAAAGCTGGGAATGTAGCAGAGTTACAGACAGACTGCAGTGCGGATGGACTAGAGGTCACTTGACTCATTATATAGCAGGTCCTCTTATAATTTGGGCTGCACGTGATCAGATGTGTGCATACACAAATGCATGTGCACAAAATTAGCTTGCTATTTCCAGAGTGCTACTTCATTTTTAAAACCCTAGTGTTTTACCTAGCATTAAGTGTTAGAGGAATTGCGGTTGATCTTACTAAGCTTTTGCAGTAGTAACTTACTGAGAATGTCTCATCCCACCAGGCCAGTTTAATAGTAATAACTTTGGCATTGTGTATGCTCCCCTGAAGCGCAAGTAGCCAGGATGAGCCAAATTGGTTGATTGCCTATCTCCACATCTTCTGAAATATTTAACATACATAAATATTTGCCCAAAGTGGCCTACAAATAGGAGAAAAGTGGTAAAGCTGCTGAATTGGGGTACATATAGGATATTTTTGAATCTTGCTTGACTTTAAGAAATGTGACCATAAAACTTCCTGGATGTTTGTGTTTTTTTTAATTGAGGCTGTCACCTGGAGCACAAGGGGAATGTAAAGGGGCTGTGTCAAGTGGGTGACACTTTCAGATATCATAGTATTTGTGATTAACAAAGAGAAGGCTGCCTGGCAGGCAGGCTGTGTCTTACTAGTTAAGGTTTTAGTACTAAAAGCGTGACATGATGTGTTCCTATTGGTCTGTTTTGTTGTCTTAAAATTATACAAGTAACTTAAAAATTCAGGTAAAAGGGTTTTGCTTGGGAGATGAAACTTAAGTTGATGGCCGTAGGGATATGTTTGTAATAGCTGTGTGACTCTTCACCAAGTTAAGATATGTATCCTAGTTAAAGTATTTAAAACATATGTTTTAGTGTTCATTGTAGCAAAATATTTGGAGGGCTTAAGAAGCAAAGCCCTTTGCCAAAGTATTGGAACAGTGTAAAGACCAATGTTTAGCTAGTTGTGCCACTTGAGTCAGTCTTGTGTGATAAGCACTTGTCCATTGTGCAAAAATTCTTGTTTTTAAATTAATCCTTAAACATCTCTGGAGCTGGAAATCTTTTGCTATCAGACCTAGGCAAAGGCTGAAATAATATTCTCTTTTGCAGCAACCTCTTTGGTCTTATCAAAACAAAAGCCATGCAATGGAGTAGCTATGACTTAAATACATTCTGTGGAGACACATTTGTTCTTGCGTCAAGTCTGCTTGTATAAGCCTCTAATTCATGGATGTAAACTACACTAGTGTGCAAGTGTTTGCTTATCTTGGCTAGAATAACTATCTCTAAAAGCGCTCACCTTTATTAAAAGAATGGGCTTCTTACAATGTATTGATGAAAACTGAATTTCATCTCAGCGCTCCCGATTACTTCTCTTGCAGAATAGTAACCATACCCACACGTAGTAGCTGAATAACTTTCAGTGGTGCATTAAGTAGTATAACTTGAGAGGCTAACGTCTCTTCTGTACCTTTTAAGTGTCTTGTAGCTATTATCTAAATCCCTTCTAATTTGTCATTCATGTGGTAACAAAATGCCATACCCAAATGTTTCAGATGAAGGGGCATGCCAGTTCTTGGTTAAGGTGGAAAGAAAAGGCCTTGTCTGTTCTTAATGTTGTTGCCACTTCAGTGGGATCTCTGCCTGGCCTGATTTTTTTTGTTGTTGTTGTTGTTGGGGCCATGTTACTCAATGCCAAGCAAAAAAGGCATTAAGGCTCAACTCTTATTGAAAACTTAGTGTTCAAATTCAGTGGATGATGGTAACATTTCTTCTCGTGTATAATTCTGTAAGTGTCAAGTGGCTGTTTCTTGAGACAACTGTAGTTTGTTTAAACAATTCTCTGCAGAGAACCTGTTGTCACTTCTTCTTTGAAAGACCAGTGAACTTCTAAATGAAACTAGGCATTTTATATTGCTGTATGATCTCCATTGGAGCATGTAAAAATGAAAGCTTTGAGATCAACATATGGAATGATTTCCATTTCTCAGTGTCTGCCAGAAACCTGAAGGCTTATGTGCATCAAAATTTGACTAATATGCTTTTTGTGAAATTTAACTGTGGGTTTAGTTTTTTTTGTTTGTTGTCCTGCTGGGAGCAGTCTTTCATTTGTGTGGAAGAAGCTTGGCTGCCTTTGGCCTGAAATACAGAAATAGTGGCACTACTGGGAGAAGCTGGGTAGATGGAGTAGGCTTTTGAACCTTTTGGGCTTTTACATTTTGGAACCAGCTGGATTATTTTTGAAAATGTGTTAAAGCTGAAGTTTGTTCTGACCTTCGCATGATTATGAGCAGACTCATCAGGAACTAAACACCAGTGTCTGGAGGGTCATTGTGGAGATCTATTTTAAATGGCAGTAATAGCAAATTTCATGGTCTTGAACCCATACCATCCATGGCTGTTCTCCAGTTAGAAAGAGGCTTGTAGTTTTATTGGCTGCTACTAAGGATGGATGGGATAAGAAGACTGCTGGTCTTGGCCACTTTCTTCTGGATGTTATGGAGTAAGTCTGGCTTCTAGTGCTATTAGAGGTGGTACTTGAATTTCACTGATTTGAAGTAGCCCCCTTAATGTTCAACTTGGACAAATTGTCGTTAAATTTTATCCAGGCTGTAGGCTTATCCCATTCTTACTATGAGTTAAGTTGTTCACTTGGTTCACGTGTCTGGTGTGAGTGGTATGCTTATGTTTGGGCTCTTCAACCAGGGACTATATTTTGCTTGCAAGGGACAACTAAGTAACATGCTGGCAATCAACAAAAGCTGTGGAAAGCTGTGCTGCTTAATAGTAATGTCCATGGAGACCACAGCTAAGCTGACTGCTGTAGGAATGTGCTGCCTACCTTAGCCAGGTAGAGCTGCCTTCTGGGAGGTCTAGATTTGCTGTTAAGTGGTGGATCAGGTCAGATTGGGGTAAGGATTGTGAGTAACCATCCCAAAGAATGTCATTGCCTGTTCCCAGACCTCATGGGGGTGCAGTGAAATGTCACATAGGGATACCTTCAGCACATGCCCCATACTTGAGATCTTGCTTGCTGTCCAGGTTGGTAGTGCCACATACTGTGGGGTCAGCTCAGTGCAATGGCAGAGGCATGGAGGCTGTAATATGCTTGGCCACAGAAGAAATTTCATCGTGATGCTACCAGACATCTTCATCTGTCTTGGTCTTGGGTAATCCAAGCCTATCTACCTCAGGTGTCTCCCTCTTCCTCCATCTCTTTTCCTGTAGTGAACTGATTGTACTTTGAGGCATGACTGAGGGCTGATGTAAGGTCGCCACATGTGACCTGATTAAAGCTCCTGGTGTCTCAGCCTTGTTGTGTTTCATCTTCCCCTCTGCAGCTATCGGCTTTGCTGAGCGTGTATATGACTTTCACCTATTTCCAAGAGAGCAGTGAAGTATTTTTGATCTGCCTGCTCCTAACCAACACTTCTAAAATGGCTAGTTTCTGCTATTAAAACAAAAGTAAGCTTGCTGGTGATGCTAGGGAGAGCCTGTGAGTTGTACTTCAAATCTAGCAAAGCTCTGGATGGAGTTTAATGGATAGAAAGAAACTCTTGAAGCGTTAGGAGGCTGCATCAGTTCTGTAACTTTAACTCTTGCATGCACCAATTTATTTGTGATCTCCTGCTGTTTTGTTCAGCATGCATTAGTTCATAGATGGGGGTATAAATTTTGGGACTTTTCTTCCCTTCTTTTGTTAAGCATAGAGCAGTGACTTCTGTACTCCGGAAAGCGTAATAGATACAGTATATTTCCTGGAACAAACTCTGTATGAATAGTGAGGTTTTTTGCATTGTTGTAATCTAAACTCTATTCTGAATCTTTTTAATAAAAAAAAAAATTATGGAGATGGTGTGTTATGGCCAAAGAGGAGGATGATGATGACAATGGAGAGTCCCTATGCTTGGAAGAGACTTCAGCCTTGTTAGACTATGATGTGTTGCATAACCTGTGCAACTGTAGTAATACAGAAGAACTGAGGATGAGAAAATTTAGGCTGAGCCTAAAGCCTACTATTAATACTTGGGTGGTGTATTGAATTTGGATTTTCATTTGCAGATTAATAACTAGATGTAGTCAACTTGAAATAAGAGGGTTATGTGAAATCAGCTTCTTCCTTCCAAGAAAGGTTTGTGTCTGTTGCTAAATGCTCATATGGCCAACCAAATACTGTCTTCTGCTAGGTAGCAGCCAACAAGCTTTCTTCGGTATGTTTTTAGTTGAGCTTTGTTTGGTAAAGCTATTAGATATTGTTGTGTCGCACTTACTCTGGATGTGAATCACTATGATCTGATGTTAGACTGGGTGAAAGGGATGCACAATCCAGAATTCATCATCTGTTAGGCTCTTTGTGTGGGTGAAGCGTGGCACTTGTCGAGAATAGTCTGCGGATGCTACACAAACAGGATGAAAGAGCCAATGCAATGCATTGTTCTAGATCTGCTGGTGGATGTAAGAGGTGCTCATCTGAAGGACACAGGACTAGGATTGGAATAGTAATGTAGAAGTATGGGGGCTTTGTGCAGCTTTGATTGAATGTAAGGTAGGGCCAAAATGTTCTTTGACAACATAAGAGGCAGTATATAATTTAGTGAACAGGATCGGGAGTAAAAGTCTTATCTGTAATGGGTTCATATTCATGATCCTGGATAAATTAACATTTTTACATAAAATGGGTATATCTTATAATAGCATAGTTGACTAAAACTGTAGGTAGGAAGCGTTTTGCTTTTTATAAATAGCACATGGGAAAGCTTTCTTCCAAAACAAATTCAGCTTGTATGTTTACAAGTACAGTACTTAAATCTGGAATAGCTGAAGAAATTGTCAAGTGAATAGCTTTCAGGCTGCTTAAGAACAAAAGCAAAGAGATTTTTAGAATAAGGACTTCTGCTTATTCCTGTTGTTTGTTTGTTTTTTTTTTTAAATAAAAACCTAAGCAGTTTCCTGAAGCGCCCCAGCACAGATCCTGATGTACTGACAAGTCACACTCCTCTGCACAGACTTTGTCCGTGAGGCAGCTGCAGCAGTTCTCTATGAGCAAAAAATAAAGCTGGGGTTGTGTAATTTAACCTGGGGGAGGAGGAGGACATTCCTGGTGTTGAAGAGAAAGCCATCAAGTCAGGGCCTGGGTATGTAGGCTTGCTGGGGGAGACGTATGCTATGCAGGCTTCGCAAATAATTCTCAGAAAGAGTGCATCAGGGAGAATCTGGGTAAACTTCTTGTTGGAGGAGGTAAAGCTATGCCTCGGCTGCCTCGTCGTTTGAAATGTCAGTGGGATCTGCACTGATTTCAGAGCTACCCAATTTCTTTACCTCCCACCTCTGGGATTTCTTTCTTGTACTGTCTTAATTGTTCCGATTGTACTCTTCTACTACAGCCACCCCAGGTCTTCTCTCCTGTGCTCTGAAGACTAGGTTCACAATAAAGCCTCTCAGCGTAGTGAAACTGGCATGCGGGATTTGATGTCAAGTGTGGAAGAGTGAAATGGCTCACAGCCCCACAGCATGGGCAAGGAAACAACCTGGCGTGGTGCTTCGTGAAGCCGGTGCATTCGCAGGGCCAGACTTGGTTCTAGTAAGTTAAGATGAGGTTTAGAGTATGTTACTGACATGCCTCCAAGTTCTGTTGTGCTTGTCACCCCAAGTGCAATTACTCAGGCTATGCCACAACACTGAGCTTGAAACACATGGGCAGAAAGCCAAATTCTACACTTAGCAAGCACTTTAAATAGAAAACTACAGCACAACTGACCTACAGGTACCTTTCCTTGTATAAGGAAAGCTGGTGTTTCTAACTGCCGGAGGCTTCTTTGCTTTAATTATAAATGCATTGATAAATGCTGTTGTATAATACGTACTCACTAAAACAACGTTTGGTCACAGCTTAATGTGATTGTCGTGTAGAGTTTGAGTTCCAGGCGGAATATAAAGTCGTTTCCTGCTCTAGTTTTGTTAACCTTGTATTAATAGATGTGGTGAAGGGAATAGTCACAGCTTTCTCCAATGTCACTGTGTCAACCATGGCAAACCACCAAGGTTTGCAATACTAAACCGTTAAGATCATTTTATAGTGTTTAAGTGTGTCTGCATTGCAGCAGTGGCACATTTGACCTGTCTCAAGCACAGCAGTGGTCTGGTAGTGACAGCATGATATTTAACACCAGTTGTGAATTGACCCAGCTTACGAGCTGGTTTTGCAGCCCATGCTTAATCCCACGTTGCCATGGTTAGACTACTACCAGTATCCACACTAACAGATGCGAAGCTGGTACAGTTGCAGCTGTAAATCCATAAGTCACAGCGGTGAGGGCCATGAAGATGCTGGTACGGTACAAAGATGCTGGAGCTGTGTTGGTGGTAGAACTTAACCAAACCTGGCTTAACTGTTTCAGTTGGCTTATCCCATATTTTACAAGATGTAAATTCTGATCAAATCTCTTGTTGTGATGCCTTCTTTTCTGTGTCTAACAGAGGGGTTGGAGGGGGAGAGTGCTATGCAGGGTCTTATTGCCCTACTTTTACTGTTACGAAACTCCTAGAAACTGTATTACATCTTCTGAGGTCTTAGCTGCTTGCAGAGATCAGCTGAATTGGCCACCAGGTTTCATGGCTGCCAAGGCAGGAGAGTCTGACAGCTTAAGCCTCACTTAGTTAAAATATGCATATAGCTGTGGGGATTATCCATTTACTAACTTATTTGTGGAAGTTCTGTGATAACTTTTTTAAAAAAGACACCTATATGGGCATGCATTTCAAGGCCTAGCTGAGTTTCATGAGTATTATAAGAAATATTGAGTCACTCTCTGCTTCTCTTGGTAACAGCAAACAAAACAGGAGACTTCAGTGAGTTATTGAAAGTGACAGCATAGGTGTGCATTAAATCTGATTTGGATGTATACCTCTGTGATTGCATCTTCCCCTTCATTGCCTCAATGCCTTGGAATCTAAGGTATCGGACTTCTTCCAGCTTTACAGGAAACCACTTCTGAGGGTATAATTAAAACAAATCTGTTCCTATGAAAGGAACTTGAGATTCTTAGGATTGAAGATCTCAAAGGCTACAGAAAGTTTAAAAAAAAAAAAGCTAGATTTCAAAATGCCTCTTTCTGGCAGCTGATTTCCTAGAAGTCATGGTGAAATGAAGGGAAGCCCAAGATAGATGAGCTGAGGTGCTGGTGTTGAAGAAACGGTTGTCTTAGCAACTGCAGTCACTTAAATATCTCTAGGAAAATAGCTAGCAAATGTTAAGATTGAGAAATGGCGACGAGTTGACAGAAGAACCAGGAGCAATGAGCACCTTGAGGTTTATACAGGGAATTGATTTGACCACAATAGGAAGTTGCTGTTTTCAGTGGTGGGATTCTTGAGTGATGCAACCCTGATGGTTCTCCTCTTGTAATAACTATGTGTCTGGCTTCCCTCTTGCTGTATGAAGAAAGATCCATGGGCAGAAACACTGACCTCCCAGTGCATATGCATTCCCCCAAGAGTGGCTTATGAACATGATGTGAATTCGGGTGCTACTGGAGTGCTTCATTTTGCAGCTCCACTGTTCGATGTAGTCATACAAATATGGCAGCAAAACCCAGTGCAAGATAAAACCTGTATGCAAGCAGATATGAGAATTGTATTCCATGTCAGAGCTAAATTGCAGAAGCTGCAACTGTGTCACGGATTGGTTTAGGTCCTTGTGCTGCTTATTGTGGTGAGAAATTGAGACATCTTACCATGTGTGTTTTGCTAATTGTGATTGCACGTGCTGTTTTGTGGTTCTGTAGGTAAAACTGGTAAGTTTTAATCTTCTACTTTCCTTATGGAGCACTTAATTCTCTTTCACGTTGGCACAAAAAACAAACCCCAGAGAAAGCCTGACTGAATAAAACGAGCCGAGTTTGAGCCAATTGTTTCCTGCTGCCACAAGCATACTCGTAACTGCCAAGTATGACAGGTATTTCTACAGGCACTGAATCTTAAGCAGAACACCAGGTGCTTGGAGAAGTTACAGAAGACTAGGTGTACACTTTCTGCCTCTCATCTAATATCTGGTTTCTGAGCTTCTCTTTGTATAGTAACTTGTGAAAAGTGGTAGTGAAAGCCTCTGTTCAAATCTAAGTGGAAAACTCATAAGCTGCTGCTTGCTGCAAAGGGCAGTAAGTGGTGAAAATTGGTGGTAGGATCAATTTCCTATGACATTTTTTCCCATTTTTTTTTCCTAGGAAAAATCCTAGCCTACAGATAAAGGAACAGTCACTATATATGTAATTTTTTTTTAACCTGCATGTTTAAAAGCTACTTGGCTCTACTGGTAGTGGTCAGGGTACTAGGCAGATTTGATATTTGTGTGATGAAGATCCGTTTTAGCACTCTGATTATTTTATTCAAAGCTTTGATCATTTTACCAGCTATTTCTGCTTAGCCACATTTTTTAGCATAGGCAAAATCTCTTCTAACTTTCTCTACTAGCAAGTAAGCCAGTGTTACAATTAATAGTTGATTGGACTTCTGAAGCCTTGCCAAATTAGAGGGAAGTTTTCCGTGGCGAGTGACATCAGCTTCTGCAGTACTGAAATGTTAAAGTAAAAAATTGCAGTCCTTGGTGTAATGCAGATAGTGATAGTAGGTTTTTTATTTGAGTAGCTTTTTCTGAAGAAGCAGTGGTGAAAAAACCTAGTTAATTTTTTTCCACCATACTGTCTTATAAGCTTTTAACCTGTCTCATATCTCCCTCTGACCCTTCAAGGTGTTCTTTCACTGTAACTACTAATCCCAGATACAGGACTTCACACTTCTTAAGGCTTCTGAGACTTCATCTGACACTGATCAACAGATTAAGGTTCACAGATCACCTTTGGGAGTGGAGTGGTACATCTTCCAAATATTTCCTATCATGGGCAAATAATATATTTAATTTAAAAAATGAGGGAGTATGGGATGAAACCTGAAGTGCCTGATGTAAACTCTTGGAATTCTGTACTCATAGTGGGCTGCTCTGCTGTTTGGATTGGATATCTTTTTAATCTGTCTACTTTCACTTTTTTAACAGCTAAAAGTTCCAAAAAGGCCTGGTGCAATCAAAACCACCCTCTTGTCAAAATGAAGCTTGATATAGGGAGCTATATAAACTAGGCACATGAGTAGTCTGGGTTTTCTGAAGAGAGCATATGGTAGCTGACACTTCAGCTGGAGATAACTTGGTAATTATAGCTCCTTTGTCTGAATTCCTGTGCTGTTTCATGGGGCTAATGGCAAATTAAGCTGCTCTTTGTAGATGCAAGGAGGGCAGGCTGCTAAAAATATTTGGTTTCTGCACATCTTTAATGATTCTATCGGAGTAACACTGGGCCAGAAGCTTGGAGTCCAAGGTATGAGGTCAAAGTGGTTAAACTGTTAGAAAAGGAGTGAGTAGTCCTACCACCGGTGACAAACCTTCTTCTCAGTGGAGAAGGATCTCTGTTTTCTGGTTGATCAGTTTTAGGACAGGACAAGGCAAGCCTGTTACAGGTTTTTTTCTCTAGCTTCAGGTAGTAGCTGGTTACTGAAATCAGCAGAGAATTGCTTACTTAGATGTTTCATTGTGATGGTCTGGGAGTTCTGTTGTGATGATCTGGCTTTGAGGGTGAGTCATGTCAACTTCTGTGACTTAAATGTCTCAATACTAGTTTAATGTGTTGCAAGCATTTGTGAATATAAATCAGCTAAAATTTGGCCTGAGTTGCTTTTATTCCGAGATAAATATAATATACAGTTGAACAAGCTCACTACAGAAGCTTGAACCTGAGCAAGTGAAATCTAGTTTGATTTTGGTTTCTGTAGACTAATCCTTGGTGTGATTTAGCTAACAGTTGCTAGAACAATAGGCATGGTTTCTATTGCTCTACACTAAGCAAAACAACCAGAAAGAACAATTTATCTATGATATAGTGGCTGACTCATGCCACAAGGCTTGGTATTCCTTTAATCCTTTTATAAACTGTTTTATCCTAGCTAATGTAATTGTGGATGTTCTTATTACCCATATAATGCCTAATCCCTTTTGAATTCTGCTAAACTGTTGGCCTTAATGTTGCTTAGCAATAATTAGCAAAATACAGGTGTTTTATGTATTGTTTAACTCTTCATCAAACCTTTGAAATTTTGTTTGTGCTGACCTGTTACATTTTTGTGTTGGTAATACTTCTACTGCTGAACAGTGAATGGGAACTCGCCTGAGCTTGATTGCCAGCCTGGAGCTTGGATCTTTTCTTGAGCTTCAAAGCTGTTGTGTTGTGTTCCCACTTGACATGGCAGGCTTTTAAGAGTGCTTGATAGCCTCCTTCCTAAAGTGTGGAGTATTTTGTAGGAAGCTTCACATTCACAACGAAAACAAAGCATCTAGGTCCCTTTTTATGCAAATTTGTGAGTTGCATTGCTGGATCCTGTTCTGCTTTCAGTTTAACCATGTCCTTCTTACACATAGCTGTGATAAAGGAGGAACGGGTGTTCGGACACTTTAGATGTCTGGTCTGGAGGTTGTTTAGCTTTGCTGGGATACTGGAGAGGCGTTGACTCTGTGACTTTGATTCCTTGTTCTTCCTTTCCCAGATGCATTTGTTCTAGCCAAGTTTGGTTGTTCAAGGTCAAAGTTCTGCTTAAAGTTAAGGAATAATACAGGCTTCTTAAATAATCCCTGCTATGCTTTTGTTGCAATATTTTTATCCCATATGATCTTGTAACTCTTATCGCAGTTTTAGAGCAATCTGTAGTAAGTAGGGTAAAGAACTAAAATTGTGCAGAGGTGCCTGAAATGTCAACAACTTCAGTACAGAATAGTGATGTTAAGGGCCACCCCACTCATTTTAAGTGCCCAGCTTTGTAGTGGGACTTGGAAGGGTTCTGCCATCTCTTGTCTGGGGACAACTGTGCCCTCCTCAGGGCTTTGGCTTGTGCAAGAAATTTCATACGTGGCTCTCAGCCAAAAGTACTGGCCAGCCTTGGCTTATTGCTTGGAGATGTGTTCAGTTACCCTTTTCATCTTGAAAGGACTAAGCCCATATCTTCTGGGTTTTTGGGGGTAACATAGCTATCAGGCTGTGAGTTTATACTGAGGAATCCTTCCTTCCCCGAGTTGAACCTGTTGCCTCCTGGGTTCTTGGCTGCATGGTGGGGTAGGGCCAAAATCCAGCCAGCAGCAAGGGAAAGTGCCTCTGTAGCCTAAGGTGCTCAGCTGGAAGGAGGGATTGCTCCTGTTTATCAGTTCACTTTCCAGTGTGAAATATTTATAATCCTGACAGCTTTTTCCAAGCTCTGTGCTCTAAGCAGTCAGGCTTCTTTTGTCTTCTGGCTTGGGCTTTTGCATTCCTGTCTGGGCAGTGGCCTGATGCCAAGGGGAAAGCTGGAGAGAGCTGTGCTTAATGCCCTTTAGGGTAGGGCATCCACCCAGAATGTGGAGGATGCAAGTTAAACTGCCTTTGGGCCAAATGCCCCAGTGCCAGCTGACTGAATAAGGTGTCCCAATTTAGCTTTTTTTTTTTTGAGGAAAATAGGATAATCATCTGAACAAAATGCATGGTAAAAGTGGTCATGTATAGGATTTCAGGCTCTGAGTCAGCTTCATAGACATACCTGTGTGTAACCTTGAGTTCAGTATTAAATTCCCAGAGTGCAGTGTTCAGGACATGTCAAGGCATTTTGAGAAGGAACATATGAAGGATCCTGGGGTTAGAACTGGAGTTTCCCAGGGTGGGTCCCTAGGTCAGCACTGGCTCCTGAGGTGCACTTTGCAAGCACCAGACCTGTCATGCTCACCCATGCAATGCTTACCGTGTCACTCCCATTCTAGCAGTGTCCAGAAAATCGAAGGATAAGCTACTTGTAAGTAGCTATTAATCTCTTCTGGAGAGTGCAGGATCCTTTTTTCCTGTTTAAACATCTGTTCTTATCTTTTTGGACACTTCTGTTACATATGGGGTAAGGAGGTAGCCTCAACCAGTTCCTGTTCTGCGGTCAGTGCCTAGTCATGTATTTATGGGAGAAAATCTTTCAGTGTAGCAAGAAGACGACTTTAAAATCCATCCTTGTAAACACTTTGTCATTAACTGATGGTTTTTTGCATATTCTTAGGTTTTTCCAGTGAAATTTTCTCATTAGTTTGCCATATTCAGTTGTCTCTTGGATGAAGCTGTGATTTTAAATACATTTCACACTGAAAGCAACTTTAATGTCCTATGATAACATGTACAAGAATGTCGATCAGTCAGTGTTTAATTTGCAAATTAAAAATCTTGCTGTTGTGGCTTTTTGTGTTAAACTACTGAGCTGTAAGGGTAATGAACTAGTGATGCAGACTTCCATGATCATTACTCTGATATTGCCCTAGCTGTGTTTAAAGCTAGCTGTTCACAGTAAAAAAGCAAATGAGCTTAAATGTAATTAGATATGCTGCCTTGTATGTTTATTTTGGAGATTATAAGGGTTTTTTTATGCTTCTGCTCTAATATAGGCTGTAATGCCCAGTGCAGAAGTGATTGTACAGTGGATGTGAACACTGCAGCACATATGGGTTAGTGCACGGTATGGGTTACCTTGCTTCAGATTTGCGGAGAAAATTTATTTTTTTCCCTGCTGATAGGAGAATGACAGCATTTTAATCCTGATGGCTGCAGCCAGTGAAATGGCCATATGTGAAATATGAAATCTGGTGTCCGCAGACTTAGTACCCTGAAAGGTTGGGCAGCATTGCAGCAAACACGAAGGAGCTTGTGCTGCGTATGTCATTGCTTGGGTACTCCTGAGGTCACTTCCCCAGCATCTGACTCCTTGATTTTCCCTCTGAGAAAGATCAGGAGTGCTGATCCTGAAATGCTGTCCCACTTGCAGTTAATAAGGGGCTGTAAACAGCCACTGTGTTCAACCTTTGTATATCTGCAGTCTTTCTATCTTGAAAAGATGACATGACTTTGCTGAGCAACACTAAACAACAGTTAATTATGTAGATGTCTTCCAGATACTTGTTTTGAAACACTTTGAAGCCATAAAATATACTGGATCTGCAGCAAAGCTGCCACTGTATTTGTTTCTAGCACGAGAGCCATCTTGCCAGCAGGAGAAAGTACTTTTTCCTACAAAGCCCAAATTGACTCAAAGGTTTTGGGTTGGTTGTTTTTGGTGTGGTGTTTTTAAAAGCACCTGGAACTGACTTTGTAGCTAGTGGCCAGGTGTTCGTTTCAGCATCTGATTCTTCTTTTTTCTGCTTTCATAAATTGATAAGACTCGCTGTTGGGAAGAGGCTAGCTGAAAATATTGCCGAGTAACTTGAGCAGCAAACAATCTGGCGCTCAAATGAGGCTAATCCCTGCGTAATGAGAGTAAAGGAGCATATTTTGAAACGTGTCCCCTTTTGCAGGAGGCAGTCAGCGCTGTTGGCGTATTTTAAGGGCGAGATATGTGTTACTGCTTGTGTAATGTCCAGTACAATGAGGCTGTGACTTGCTGGGTGCTCGCAAACCTGCAAAGTTAACCCAGCCCACAAATGCAATAAGGGGTTTGTGGCTACTAACGAGCTGCAAAAATGATGGTTACTGTACATCTTGTGGTATGCAAATATAAGTAAATTAGAGCTGTCTTGAAAGCCCAGCATACTCCAAAGGGTGGCAACGGGTGATTTTTCTGCTGTAACTAGGCTGTGTAAGAGCTGCCTTCTGGTGAGTGAGTGCTTGCTGCTTCCACTCTCCCAAAAAGTTAAACGCGGGATGCTAATGACATGCTCCATAGAGGTACATGTGCTGCTGAAGCCATAATTTTAAAATCTACATTGTAAATCAGGTGGTCACTAAGTCTGGTCGAAAATTGCTGGCTTGGCTATCTTTATCACTAAACAAGCAAGTAGGTCAGTAATTTAACTTGCTTACATTATTTTTCCCTGCTTCCATCCCCTGCCTTACAGCTGCCAAGATATTGCTCGGGAATTAGGATGGAAAAGGAAGGAAAACACTGGCTATGGGGTTTTTTTGTTGGTTTTTTTTTTTTCCCTTACCAGAGTAGGAGAGTACTGATAGACTATATGTATGCAGTTTTCAGATTATCAACACTTCAAACCACAACTGATGGTATACAAAATTGTGCTGTCATGAGTTTTCTACTAGGAAAGGTAACGGGCATTTGTGCAGGGTTTCAGCAGTAGCTAAAGGCTCCTGGTTGAGATTTTTTCCTGCACATGCAATCCCGCACTTATTGAAAGAACCAAGTGGCTGCTAGATCTAAGTGTGTCCTGCCTAAACTGTTGATGCTTAACTCCAGTAAAAAAGGTCTAAGTGGTCACTTTTTCCAAAATAAACCATTTAAGTTAAAAATGAGGGAGTTTCTGGCTAATTTGTTACCTGGCGGCACAGACAGTGGTGCTGGCTGTGGTACCAAGAGGGGTGAGAGGAGGAACCTCTGCTGTGCACTCTGCTGGTTCGTTCTTTACTTCTTGCTTAGAGCTGATAGTGTTTGGATGCTAAGGTATTTCTTAAGCTATAACACTGAGGATTTATTAGACCTACAGTTGAGTGTAAGAAGTAGGAAACAACAGTTGATGCACTTCTAGTTTTGGGGGGTTCAAATGCGAGTGACAATGCTGCCCACACTGTCATTATTCATCTGGTTCTTAATAATCTGTTCAACATCATAATTCTGATTTCCACTTGTGTCCTAATGTGACAACACGTTCACTGTGGTACTCGGTTAGGACCCTGAGCTGTCCTGCTCCATGTCTAACGGGTCAGCTGCTGTTAGATTACCTGCTCGTCCTCGCTTTTTTTAAAGGTTATAAATCTAAACAAGCTCTGGGACTGTCTTTGGCATTGAGCTTCCAGTGCTGTCCTGTTTCCCTTAGCAGTTGGTACACTGCAGCCGTTTGAGCACAAGCATAACTGTACATGTGAGCATTGCAATAGCTGCTACTTCAGATGTCTGTAATGGTGGAGAGAAGGCATGTTGGTAGTGAGCAAGCTTGATACTGAGAAGATAATGTGATGTTCTTCAAAGACAGCTGGGGAAAGAGGACATTGTCATTAATGGGAAAAATACAGATGCAAGTCCAGGTTTCTAGAGATATTTTGAACTTAGTTCAATAGAAGTTTATCAGATAGCAGTACCAAGATTTTCCAGCATCACTTCTCCTGGATAACTCTAACAAAGTTTACAAGGGTGCTGCGACCTCTTTGCACTACCTTCTTGGAATTGAAGTCTCTCTCCTCAACTGAGAAGTCCAAGCCACATATTCAGTCTCTTTTTAAAACTACTTTCCACCTGTGCTCACCATCTAGTACTCCTTGAGCTTCCTCAGTGCTGTGATGAGTTCACTGTAACATTTTCTGTTGTTTTTAAAAGGCGTCCTCACTGTTGACAGTCTCTTCATGCTGCTGTACAGTGAAGCTGACTGCATAGAAAATCAGCTTGAAAGAATCTCCAAATCTGGTTTTGGCACTAATATGAGGTTACTTCCAAATACTTGGTATTTGAATCAAACTGTCATATTTTAATTTGTTGTCCTTCCCAATACTCATTTATGCACTAAATCGCAATTGCTTATGCCTGCTCAGTGCACTGTTTTGTCCCTGATACTGCCTGGTAGGTTTTAATTAAAAACTTAAGGCAGCTGAACTTGCATTGTGTATTTTGATGGGGAGGAACAGAGCAACAAAAGAAAGGCTTTAAACATGGTTTGGTAATCCTTTGTAAATGAATATAGGCATTTGTGTGAACAATTAGCAGCACATGCAGATGAGATGCTGAAAGTCATGTGTAGAGTGGCAGCCTCTCCCCCAGAGGTGGACACTGGTGGCTTACCTGGGGTCACGCAGAGCATTTTGATTTAGAATACCACAGTGCAGCTTAGCACTCCTGATCTTTCAGGTTAGCAGGAAGATAAGTGACTGACTGAATTTCTCAGTTAACCTTGTCAATTTTAATTTCCCCCACAGCCTTTTTTATTTTGCATTATAGCAGTTTGGCAAGTACCACTTGAACTGTGTAGCACACTGAAAAATAATATTGGACTGAATACGGCTTTCTGAAAGGCATCCTCTGAGAAGAATCCAAGAGTCTAAATGCTGACTTCTGGAGTGTGGGTAGTTGGTTTGCTGTCTTCTCTGTGTCTTCCCTGTACAGACAGATAAATGCTTCAAGGCTATGAAGTGGCAGACTAAAATGGCACACATAGTACCTGAAACAAATTTTGATTTTTAGACTATACTAGGCTATTTAGACTATTCTGGAAGCTAATGACCTAATAGTTTAGTTGGAGGAGACTAGGGCTGTTAGGACATTGAAATTACAGATGAGATACTGCCAGGTAGAAAAACTTCTAGCTGATGCTTTTTGCTTACATTTTGGGAAAGGGCTAAATGTGTCTAATGAAGTTAAGGAAATTCTCTTGAGTCAGATAACCAAGGAGTTGCTAGGGTTGGTTTCAAGGAAGGGAACTGAGTGACCATCTAGCTTGGGATACCCTGGCATCGCAAGCTCCCATACTTCACGAGGCTGCTCTGTGCAAGTGAGCTAGGTTTTATACTGATGTTCCTGCAAATCTCATGTGGTAAGTGGCTGGTGACTGAGCCAAAACATTTCTGAGGTGGGAGTGCCCTGACTCCCCAGACAGACTGTGCTTCTGCATGTGCAGCTCATGCTCCAGATTCTATAGAGGAGCTGCTGCTCTGCTTTATAAACACTACTTAGCAGTTGTAGAAATGCCGGTTGTTAGAGCTGGATTGCAGACATTTTTGCCATAGTGCACAACTTGAACCAAGCAGCTGCAGCTGGTTTCCTGGGATACCGGAGCAGAAGCCACGAACAGATTAGGTGTTGTTCCCCGTTTGCTCTTGGATTCATTGACTAAGTTGTCAGTGTTGTCTAGTCAACTGACATCACAGGTTTGTTTGGAGTGTACAGTATGTGGAAAGGATGAACAAAATCAGTATGATGTAATTTATTTTGTAGCACATGAAGACTGATGATGCAGTCAAGGGCAGGCATCTTTATCATTTGCTCTGTTTTCTATGGTAGATGCGGGTCATCTACTTGTGTAGCTCTCATGTATCCTGTTAAAAAGGTTAAGGATTGCTGACAATGCTGTATATTAGTGTAAATGTTGTCTGTCTTAAAATGAGACAAAGGGGGTAAGTTGTCAAGCATTCTGATATTTATTTTTTTTATACCCAGATGAGTTGTATGATGTCTTACTTCAATACTGATGCTGAAAGCTAGCAAGCTTTGACCTGAGCACTTCAAATGTTGAGAATATCAAAAAATCCCTTGAAAAGTGTTGTTTTTTTTTCTTTTTAGCGCTTCTCTTTTCACATAGTGAATACTGAACAGTAACCTTCAGAACAAGACTTGCATACTTTCTGTAACCAGAATTTGTAGGAAATCTCTTGCCATTTGTGGTGATAATTGGGGGGGTGGAGGGGTTGACTCTTCCAAACTTGAAAGCATAGCATGCTAATTTGGAACCGTATTGAGTGTCTCGAATTGCAGATTGTTTGAGAGACAGGTCCTTATCCTGCTGCTAAAACCTAGTTTGAGCGCATGTATTTAATGTTGGTGATATTGATAATGGACTAAAGTTTATACACTTTAAAGCCCTTCAGCAGCAGTGTGGCCAAGAGATGAGATCAAGCATCAAAAAATCTGTAGCTGAAGGTACCCTGTTTGGGAGAGGGAAATCCTTGTTGAGAAAGGTGGGTTTTTTTTCGCTTCCTCTGATTCTAAATCTAACTTGAAACAAAAACATCTATAATTGATGTCATAGATACTATATGTGGATTCTGTTAGTTACTGGGATAGTAGTGGCTTTGATTTCCTCTCGTAAACTCATATGACAGCAGTAAGTGAGCTGTCTTGCTCTCCAGCAGGTTTCAGAAAGCAACAACTTCTGCTGACCTAATTGATGCCAAAGGTGATAATTAAGCTTTCTGGAAAGCTCTGAAGGCAGTCCAATTAGAGTAGGTATTCATGACTGTACTAATAGGTGGGTGCAAAGTGGGAGTTAAAAGGGTTTCTCTTATCTTTGTGTGATTGCTTAGCTATTGCCATGCAGGTGATGAAAGCTGCTCTATTACTGCAAAGCATCTTTATAGTAAGGAGATATTCATGTTAGAATATAAGCATTGTGTTGGGGTGTGTTCAGGTGCACTAAAGTGTTTTTTAAAAAAAAAAAGCGGGGGATTGCCATTTTATTTTTGTACTTCCAAGAAATTTGTACCCATTTATAAGAGCAGTGTGAGGATTTTCCTTAATTTTAACAAGTTCAAGATGATAGTTCTTGTGTGAACATTAAAATGAATGCGAGTGATGTTATTGTCTGTGAGTTTGGTGCATAGGAAAAGATGCTGCGTTAACATGGGCCATTTTGTTGAACCACTTTGTCCTTTAAGGTCTGAGAGTTGTTGAGTTTGAGGTGTTTGGCATTAAAAAAGCAAGCATGGTGGCCTTGTGCTTTGAGTAGCATGGAGTAAACTTCTGCTTCCAGTGGGACAGTTAAAGGCAGAGTATCTTTGGACACCTGGGGGTTATTCTGTATTGCACCAGAACCAACAGTAAATCAGTACAATGCTGAGCAGGCAGGAGTAATTTTAAGGGTCAGATATGCAGAGGTCTTCAGAGATGGTTGTGCTGCTTGGTTGAGCTGTTTGTGTGTCTGATGCAGAAAATGTGTGGTGGTGTGGCCAGGGTCACTGGCTGTTGATCCTTCTTTGCAATGGGCACGTAAATGTCTTACACAGATCACCCGAAATCCCGCCTTGGGGTACTTTATAGGCATTGTCGGAGCTGTTCCTAAGAGGTGCATAATCTTCACTGCACAGGGCCAGTTCAGGGTTGGAGGGATGCAGAGGCAAATTCTACTGATCTGGGAAATGCATAACCCTTTTGGTACAGCAAGGGAGGCTCTTTGATCTGATACTCCACTTCCCAGACTGCCTTCAGTGCCAGTGAAGGCTACTGCTCTTGCAGCCTCTGATGGAGACCATTTTGCTCGCTGGAAACACTTTTCCTTAGAGGCTATGAAAACTGGGACAAGGTGGGGTAGGAGGGGCTGAGCAGTGGTTCTAGTGAATAATGCTGGATGTCCAAGAATGGGAACAAAGGGAACTTGCATGGGATTTTTTTTTTCTGGGGAAGTGCTTGGAATCAGTTCCTGCAGTTGTCCCCCATGCCACCACCCTTGTAGTGCAGGCACCGCTTCCACACGTTGCTTGAAACTCTGCAATATGACGGGGTGTTTAGATGCTTTTTGTGAGCTGTTATGTTCCATTATTGCCCCTTGTATGGCTAGATACTTTTAAAACTGAAAGCATATGTATAACATAAGGCTTCTTTTCACTAAAATTTCCAGCATGTAGCTGCTCCTCTACAGAAACACAGCTGCGTGGAGCGCAGAATAAAGCAGGTAGAGGAAAACAGTTGATTCCTGTTGGTCACCATGCAGTGTTCTCCCATCCCAGTCAATACTGTGATCTCCTCCACAATCTGCCAAGACATACAATGCTCTTAAATGCACATCTCCATGCTCGCTCCACAGTAGCATCTGGAGAACTCTGGGCTTTTTTTTTTTTTTCAGGAAACAAATTCCATGCAGGAATATAATTGTAACCAGGTAAAAGTATAGCTTTGTAGGCTACATAGGGGGAAAGAAATTGTATTTGACTTCCAGTCAATTTGCAGTATAATTTTCATCTAGAGATCTAACACAGCAGCATGGTTTATTATATTTATAATTTAAATAATATATGATGCTTAGTTTTTTTAGGTATTATTAGGCAGAGAATGCCTTGAGGGCTTGCTTTTTATTTCATTGTATCCAGGTCTTCTAAAGCAAACCCTGACAAGTGGCAATTACTGTAAACGTACTGATCATGTGTAGATGGCTTTTAAGTTAGTTTGCAAACAGCTGTATGACTCTTGGTAGTATTAAAAAAAAAAAATCAACATCGATTCTGTTGAAGGGGAGATTTACTCTGCATATCAGATGGAGTCACAAGGAAGATGGAGAACTATAGCTGTCAGACAAATCTTCAGCTGCTAAAAACCAAACCTCTGAAGTACTTTGACAGTGTCTAGTCTGCAGTTGTTGTTGCAAAGTGCTGAAACAGCATTAACGTTTTCAGTGTCTGAACCTTTTAACTACCAACAGAAGTTGGCTGTTTTGTTCAGTACCTGATGCCAGATGAGCCTTTGAGTCCTCCCATTCTTTAAGGGCTCTTACTGGCACCTAAATGGTATGTGAGTGGATGCAGGCAAATCGCCAAATGTGGGGGGTTTGCTTTTCTTTTGTGCTAGGCTGAAGAAAGTGCTACATCAGTATTAAGGCTTATCAAAAAGTGTAATGTTTCAGGGCTTCCTGAAAGAGTGAAAGCAGCTTTCCAGTTTATGTGCTACATCGGTGTGGCTGCAACAGGTTGCAAGATTGGAGAAACTGCGTAGTTAATGATACCCGCTCTCAGGCTTGCCACATGGAGTGCAAACAGAACTGCTTCCAGTTGATACTGTCAAACAAAGGTCATGCCCTGGAAAAGTCCTTTTCCATCAGCAAAATGTTCTCCAGTCTTGGTACCTATGGAAGATACTACTCTAATGTCTGTGTAAAATTGTTCAAAGGGTGTGTTTCTGCAGTGCAAATCTTAAACATCCTTACTCTCTGTGTGCATAGACACAATTTGCTTAAAAAAAAAAGTGGTCTCACTCTGTCAGTGTGTAATGTGATGCAAAAATCAGGTATGGATGCTGCTCCCTGTTCTAGCAAACTTTCAGAAGTCTTCAGTTTGTGTACTAAATGTTGTCTACAAGCTGAAGAGGACAAGAAGCAAGCTGGTTTCTTCCCTTATTGAATCAAGGCAAGGTAAAACTTGTAGCTAGAGCACTATTTAAATCATCATACTTAGTACCAAGTGCGTGTATGTGGCTTTCAGATGCTGATTGCTGGTAATCTGACTAGGAGTAATGCATCTGTAGGCTATTGTGAATACCAGCAAGGTTGTTAGCTTATGCTTGAGCATCTGTTAATTCATAATCACATCTACTTTATCGCCACTAGAGGCTCCTCCAAGTCATGCTTTGGATCCGTTTCTGTGTCAGGAAGCAGCTCATGCTTTAAGTAGTATGCAGATGTCTGAATCTGTCAGTGCAACACCTCTTTACAAGCAATGAATTAATTTTTTAAATCAAAGTAATCAGTCATTCTCTTGATGGTATGGTTCAACCTGAATCATCAATTTGAAATAGTTACTGATCGTTAACTACTGATGAACTTTAAAGGGATGTTGACTAGAAGCTTGTAGTACTGCTTGCAAATAATTGGAAAAAACAAGCATGAAAATATTTGTAATGATGAGTGTGAGTAAATAATTTTCTTTTAACATCAACATATTTTATCCCAGCATAGATAAGGCTATAATTACCAAACAAAATTTTTTTAGGGTTCAGACATTTCCGTGTATGCCTGGGGTAGGTTTCCCGTGAAAAGGCTGTACTTATGCTTGTATTCTCAAAACACTGTCAGCTTTTGCTGCAAATTGATTGTTACTGCATCATAATTTGCTAGGGTGTAGCATCTTACATCAGATACAGTGTGTCTCAGATACAGGCTCTGATCAAACAGCTGAACAACATTAAGTTTTCAAAAATTAGTCTTATAGGACAGGAAAGAATATCATGATGGGATCATGGCTAGCATACAGATATGGGTGATTTTTTTCTTCTTCGCCATTCCTGGGTTTTGGTAGCCTCAGTTTATTCCATATATGACCAAGTCCTGTGCTCAGGTCTTAGTTTTTTGCAGGTATGTGGGTATCATTTTTATCTGAATGGAGTAAGAGATGATCCAGTTCCCAAACTGACCATGAGAATGCTACAATTTTTGAGCATGGTGGTATGCTGGAGTACTGCACCAGAGCTATTGGAGACACAGTGTGCATTTTTGTAGATGAAGCATCAGTGATCTCTGTAGTCACAGATACTTTCTGTTTAGAAAGTGGAGGAGCTTTTAGATGAGTCTGCAGGAAAGCAACATGACTTGTTTCTGTGGAGGCTTCAAAATAAGACACTGTGTGGCTGCTGGCATACACATGAGGACCTGCTGGAAAGTTATTTTTTTGTCTGTTTCTGTAGCATTCAGCTAGTGTTCTTAAACTTCACAACCTTAAAAAGGAAGGGCGAAGCTGGAAAGTTGCTCAAAATTCACCAAAAGGTAGATACCAGAAGGATCTAAGTAGAAAGCGATGTTTCAAAGTAAAAACTTGCTCTTGAAACTCTCTACTGTTTTTTTTTCTTTTTTCCTTGAGGTGTCATCTGTTCCTACAAATCTCCATAGCCATAGATGCAGTACCTCTTGGAAGAGCTCTTACTGTCAGTCTGCTACTGCAGTTTATCTTGTTGCTCAACTTAGACTGCTCTCTTTTTTTTCCTTTTTTTTTTTCCCTCACAGTTGTCTTTGGAGGCTTTTCTTCATCCACACTCCAGTTCTCACTAAAAGCAGACTTGTCAATCTACCATAGGTCTTGTCTTCTCTTCCCTGGTATGCCACTTATGGGTGGTTACTTACCTGTCACAAAATTTTTTTCTGATGTTAAGTCAGATGTGCCACTTTGAATCAAGAATAATATCTATGACATGCTTAAATACAGGAAGAAAAATTAAATGAGTTTTAATTTCCCCCCCAGTTCCTTTGTTGGTATTGATAGCTCTAACACTATGCAGTATTGCCTATTTAAGGGTTGCTTTTAGTCACACAGTTGTAGAAAAGTTAGTGGAAACTTTTACAAGATCCAGCTTTCTCTGTCCAGATGATCGGATCTCTTGCCTGTATTCTCATCTTACATCTGTCTCATTAAATTTCTGTCTTGACCTTGAAATCCTCTTGACCTGAAGTAGTCTGAAGTGGTTCTTCCTGACTGCTACTCTTACCCTGTATGCCTTCAAATTTAATGTGAATGGTTAAAATTAATTACGTGCAAGTTTGAATTTCAAGGATGTTTGTACCAAGCTTAGCTCAATTGCACTAGTTCTGCTTTTATCAGAAGTATAAAGGGTACTTTAAATATCTGTGCTGCACTGCAGATGACTCAACCTGCTTTGCACCCTTTTGCTGGCTCTTTCAGGAGGTATTTCAGCAAACTGAGGATTCTGGCTTTATCTAGATGTCATATTAGTCATTGATGTGGCATCTAGTTGGAACATAGGTAGAAATATCAATCCTAGGTTTCACTTCAGTGTTGTACTTGTGTATCCATCTGGCCTGAAAGATGTCTCTTTAAACATCCGTGCACTAACAATCATCAAGAACAGCCAATGTGTAATTAGCTTTTTAAATGAAGCATGGTTATAGCAGGGAGGTGACTTCCTGGAGATCTGCAGAAGATGACTGTGTGTGAAGGGAGGTGTTCTTCAGTAACTGTTCCCTTAGGGCCACATTGGGAGTGTGAGGTCTATATGGTACCTAACACAAGGCAACGCTGGATGTGGTTCAAACAACAGCAGTACTTTGGAGCCACTGAAGGCCAGAGCAGTTGAGTATCTAGTCCTTGTGACTGCAGCAGTGGTGCTGTCTGATCTGCCTTATTTTTTTTTTTTAAGCAGACATTCAGTGCAAGAGCTAGTCTTCTGCCTGGTGTAAGGGACTGTTACATGTATATTTGCAGGGGCTGGTACTGTGGGAGATTTGGGCTGGCGACTGCTGCTTTTGCCCCCCAGCCCAAGCAAGAATACTTTGTAGTGTGAGAAGTCGCAGCTTAATGCTCTGTGGGCCTCAGTGATCTGTCTGTGTTTTGTTTTTTGACTTACTATGGGTGTTTGTGTTTAGAAGTAATTAAACTGAATGTATCC
This sequence comes from Anarhynchus alexandrinus, assembly GCA_008711295.1. NCBI lineage: Eukaryota > Metazoa > Chordata > Aves > Charadriiformes > Charadriidae > Anarhynchus > Anarhynchus alexandrinus. Next base: position 1,572,334 of record VUYV01000015.1, on the reverse strand, counting down.
TTTGAACTGGGCTCCCTTTCCTTAGAAGGCCAAAGCTCAAACTGAGACTTTAGCACTTCAATAATGTGTGGAATTTGGGTTGGGGGTGTGCGTGTGTGTGTCTTGTTTCAAAAAACTAAATCTGAGGTCTGAGCTAGGATTCATCTTTCTTTAATTCTTATCCCTTGCAGTGCAGTTTACTGGCAGCCTAGTCGTTGCTGCTCCTGAGTAAAGCTACACTGATTGTAATGCTGCGAGATCCAAATCATCTAAAGCACAAGGCAGGGGTGAAAAGAGGTAGAGAGTGACAGAATGCTGAATGCCTCTTGAATTTGGCTCCTCGCTAGCAAAAAAAACCCGCCCCAAACCTGTTACCGTAGAAACAATAGCCTGAGGAGCAAGGATGGGTATGTATCGGCTAATGTACTTATTTTAGCTTAAACTTTAAACTAGATATGTTTGAAGTAGCTTAGGGCAATGGAGTTGACAGGTGCATCATTATGCAATAATTTGAAAATATGCTTTTGTGTCTCAAACATAGGCTTCTCAGTAGCTGCTGCTAGTGCTCACAGCACTCCTGCTGGCGGAGTGCTGGTTCCTGCAGTGGACTAGAGGATGCCAGTCTCTTTTCAGTGGTTCCCAATGACAGGACGAGGGGCAATGGGCACAAGTTGGAACATAGGAAGTTCTGTTCAAATACACGGAAAAACTTATTTACGGTTAGGGTGACAGAGCACTGGCACAGGCTGCCCAGGGAGGTTGTGGAGTCCCTTTCTCTGGAGATTTTCAAGACCCGCCTGGATGCAGTCCTGAGTAATGTGCTCTAGGCAATCCTGCTTTGGCAGGGGAGTTGGACTAGATGATCTCTAGAGGCCCCTTCCAACTCTGAAAATTCCGTGATGCTGGGCAGGGAGGCAGTTTGCATAGGTGTATCAGATCTCGCAGGCTCGTACAGGGTTATAGACACTTGCACATATGCATAAAACAGTTGTATCAGTATGGGATTATAAATCTAGACTAATACAGTGCTGATCATGTCTCCACACTAGGACACAGTGCTGCTCTTTTTAGCTCTTTGATTACAAGTAGTACAGTCCACCAGACTTGCTTACTACTGCTGAGTAAGTGTTACCTGCATCTGCCTCAGTTTACTGCCTGTGACCAGCTCCAAACAGGAGGGCTTATGATCAGTAATGCAGTGGCTGAAAAAGAAGCATCAGGGCTGCATAAGTGTTTGGTTGGCTTCTGCGTGGCAGCCAGCACAGGTAAGACTTCGACTGCAGTTCCTAGGTGCTGCAGTTCTGTTTCCAGAAGCCTATATCCCTTGTTTAAATAAACACTAGTATGCCAGCTTGAGAAGTCTTGTCAGAAGAACTGCTGCCTGCCTGCGCTGAGAAAGGCAAAGTTGTGTAACACTGCAGCACAGTGCTATGGTTTACACTTACAATGCTATAAATACTTCTTTCCCCTTGCTGCTTATGAAAGAGGTGACTGCATCAAGACCTGCCCTGTGTTTTTAACAGAACATGTGACTGGCTGTCCCTTGAGGAGAGCTTTCCTCTTGCATGCAGCCTGGCTTGCATATGAAGAGAATCAAGGCAATTAGTCATTCACTGACTCATGAATGGTGCCTGTTTAAAGTATTGTCTAAAAATAGTTAAAACAGGCTGAAGGAAAGGGTGTTCATATATAGAGCTAGCTTGGATATCTCTTCACTCAGCAGATGCGAATGGTACGGCTTGCTTCACCAAATAAAGCGATCTGCTATGTTTTGGTAAGTATGCAAATGGAGAAATGAATAGGTGAGTTCTTAGAAACTCTGTCAAGCCTAATGCTAAGTGCTGCAAAACTGGGATATGCTTTGGTCATGATTACTTGAATGTGAGCAAACTGAACTATAGAAATGACCAGGGTAAGTCAGAAGTATATCATACTCTCTAATGCTCAACCATTCATTCCATAGACATGCCTGTGTGTGAATCTGCTTCAAGAAAGTAAATTACTTACCCAGGTCGTGAAAGTTCAAAATATTAGATTGACCACCATGCTGCAGATCACAGAACACTGGATTGGAAGGAACCTCAAGGATCACCTGGTCCAACTGTTCTTGGCAAAAGAATGGTCTAGACAAGATAGCCCAGTGCCCTGAAAGTTGTAGGCTAATGCAGTTCTTAATTAAAGAAACAATCTTCTGGACCCAGAAGCCTGGCAAGTGAAGGAAGGTGTCCAGAATGTCAGCCTGTACACACATAACCAGAGGACTTCCACATGTGCTGCCAGAGATGCCAGTGATGTATCATGATACTTTGAATAAGTAGCCTCAAATACGCCTGCCACTGCTCCAGCAAAACTCTTATTATTTTTGCAAATAGAGTTGGAAAATTGCTTTTTCTGAAGTGGAAACAAATTGTGTGTATAACAGCTGTACTACTGTTAGAGCTTTACCTGTTCAGGTGCTGGCATCCTCAGTTATACCTGCAGCAGGGCTATTTTGAGTGCCAGCTTCTCCTTTGAGTCTTCGAGTGCAGTATCACAAAGTATCTTTGGCTTCTTCAGCAAGTATTAGACACTGTAGGGAGACTTAAGTTTCACAGATTTAGATTTATTCTTCCTATTCTGCCCAAATGGGGAAGTCAGTGTGTTTGTACAGGTATAGGTAAGAAGAGTCATCTGTTCTTTCCCGCAAGATAGCCATACAGACCAACCTCTCTGCATAACACACACCCAGTGAGCCTGATTTCAAGCTATACAGCTGGTGTACAGTCTGCAGGCAACCAGAAGGTGTCAGACCCAAGAGCACAATCACAAGGTGAAGCCTTCAGTGATGGCAGAAGTCTCCTTGCATTTGGCCTGTCACAATCTCTCATATATTCAGTCTCAGTGGGGTTTGGTTTTGTGGTTTTTGTTTGGGTTTTTTTTTACATCAAGCCTGATCCTGGAGTGAAGGTTGACCTGGGGGCAGAATCTAGTAATATTTCAGCATGGGAATTCCCAAGAAAATACAGTAAATCTGAGTATGATGTCTGCTCTCTCGAATGCGAATCTGAAATCGCCTTAGCACCCATCTCCTGTGGTCTAACCTCAGAAAAGCTGTTGGGCTGGAAGCTTGCTGTAAGAAAGAGGACCAAGTAGTTCTGCTTGGTGTTAGGTCTTATATAGCTGCTGGTAATTGCCTTTTCTGTGATGAGGTGGCAGACAAATGCAAAAATTGAGTGTGAAAATGGACAGGTTATAGAAGAAATACTTGGGTGGCTCAGGATGCCACTGCTTCCAACTGAGTTATCTCTTGCTGGATGCCACATCTCCTGCAGCTGTTGCAATGATGTTTTCTGTAGCGTTGTGTAAAGTCAAACTGACAATAAAAGTAATGGAAGTGAACTTGTTAGTTGTTAGCCTAATGTAGGTAAGGTAGGCTCCTGTAATCTGCTCCCTTCACTTAAGCTATGAGGGTGCTGGCCTGCAGTTTTGGGAAAAAATTGTTAAAGTAACACACCTGTGTCTTAGGGGTTTATACTAAGGAGCTCAGAAGTCTGGTCCTGTCTGGAAATGCTTTTACTTTGCCATTATCAGCCTGGGACATAGAGCCAAAGCAGAAGAAACCTCTCTGAACTACGAGCACTGCAGGACTGACCTGGGCACAGCTGGAAGTGGGCACCTGGCCCTGTGCTGGTGGGGCTGTGCTTGGTTGTGCAGCCAGGGAGGGGAACAGCTTTAGGAGTGTGCAGGTGGCCTCTGGCCAAGGAAAACTTCTTATTCGGCTTCCAGCCTGTCCCTGGCAAGTTCTCCACACGAGACCATTAACAGCTGCCTTCCTTGTCTGAAGCTGGATGCTCCCTCGCTCAAGAGCATGGACAAGTGTCTCTAGCCAGAGCCAAAGTGGTTGTTGTGTGGTTCTGACTGAACAGCACAATTAGTTGGGGAATACTATGGACTGTCCCTGCAGTAAAACCCACTGCAAGAAAGAAATATCTTCTCTAACTGCTGAACTGCTTGAGATCCTAAACACAGCTGACTAGTGCAGGATAACTTAGTCTCTAGATGAGTAGCAGCTGCCATGAGCAGTTATTGTCATGAAGGCTAGAACATACAGAAAACTTACAGGTTATTGAAGGGAGGCAATATTAAAAAAAAAAAATCTTTTTGTTTCTTTTGAGCAATGTTAGAAGAAAATTATTTTGTTTCCAGGCACTGCTTGTTCTATCTTTGTTTTTCAGAGTGGTTTTATTTATTCAGATCCCTTGAGAGATGGCACAGGCAGCAGGAGTGTGAATGTATGAGACCGTAGGAGCTTGGATGTAAACCAGCTTAACAGGGCTGTAGTGAATTCCTCCGTATCATTTGGCTCAGCCATGGTTTCATGTCTATTGTTAGTCCTGATTTCAGATATAAGGAGCAAAAGACTAATATGTGGGTGATTTAATGGTATGTGCCCTTGTGGCCAAGAGTATCCTGGGGCGCATTAAAAAGAGCATGGCCAGCCGGTCGAGGGAGGACATCCTCCCCTTCTACTCTGCCCTGGTGAGGAGTCCTGTGTCCAGCTGTGGGCTCACCAGTTCAAGAAAGTCAGGGAACTACTGGAGAGAGTCCAGCGGAGGGCTACAAAGATGATGAAGGGAATAGGAGTAAAGGCTGAGAGACCTGGGTCTGTTTAGCCTGGAGGAGAGAAGACTGAGAGGGGATCTCATCAATGCTTATAAATATCTAAAGGGCAGGTGTCAAGAGGATGGGTCCAGACTCTTCTCAGTGATGCCCAGCAACAGGACAAGAGGCAATGGGCACAAACTGGAACACAGGAAATTCTATCTCAACATGAGGAAATACTTCTTTACTTTGAGGGTGGCTGAGCACTGGAACAGGCTGCCCAGAGAGGCTGTGGGGTCTCCTTCTCTGGAGATATTTAAAACCCGCCTGGACATGATCCGGTGCAACGTGTTCTAGGTGACCCTGCTTTGGCAGGAGGGTTGAACTAGATGATCTCCGAAGATCCTTTCTAACTCCTACCATTCTGTGATTCTGTATAATTGTAACTTTAACCATCATATGGCAGACTTGCTGCTTTGGTCTGTGTTGAGTGACTTAACACCAGTCCCAGCTTTACGAACATAACACATGGACAGAGAAATATTTAATAACAATTTCCTGTTAAAAGAAGTTTTGGTAAAAGGAAATCTAGTTTATACCAGAGGATTCTTCCATTGGAAATGTCACCTTTTAGTAATGTCCCAGATACCTTGTATACGCTTCCTAATTTAGTTATGATTTAGTGTGAAACAAGAATGGGTTCCTGCCTGTCAAACCAGTCTTTGATTTTGTAAGTTAACCTCACTTCTTGACTCATCTTTGTCCTACTGACTTATGGCTCTATTTTCTTTCTTGTTTAGAAGCTTGATGTTCTTTTTGAGATCTAGTTCACTCCTCACATTCAGGTCTTTGTGATTTAAATTCCTTATGAAACAGCACAGGCAATACAGAATGTAAGGGGTTTGCTGCTGTTAGTGTTCATGTGGCCACTGCAGCAGCAAAGGAATTTTCAGGACTCATAAGACTTAATTGACCTGTTCACTCATCTTCTAACTTGGATCAGAGATGTGGTCCTAAAAGCACAACGGATGTCAATAAACATTGTTATGGCGCTGCTAGGAAATGAAGTCAGAACTGGGCCTAAATTGCCAGGCTAGTGCCCAGCTCTGCCACAAGAAACTACTTATGTTCTAAGTCTTAATATCTGGAGTTGAAATAGCACTGTTGGTCCTACATTCATTTTTACCTTGTCAAACAATTGACAGCACAATGTGGCTAGCTTTAATGCTGCTTTACAGGTTCTGAAGCTGGACGATACCGGGATGCTTTAAACCTCATTGATGTGAGAAACAGGCTGCTGGTACTTACTGCTGACATCTACTGAACGTGTTTTCTGGCACATACTATTTAATTCTGCATGTGCTAATCCAGGCTTAATGCGGAAGAGCAGAATCCACTGCATGAATTGTATAAATGCTTGATGCGCTAGAAGCAGCGAAGGGCATTTTGTGGGATTAGATACTAACACTTAAGCCAGCAGCAGTCTGTAGTTCCTGTTCTTTTTGGCTTTCTTGTGTGTTAAATGTTCGGTGTCCTTAGCGGCATGCTGGCGGGAGGCACTCGTTAGGCACGCAGCTGCGGGACGCAGTGATGCGCACAGCAAGGAGCCTGGCTATGCCTGTGACAACGGGGAATGAGGAGGCCTCGTGCTGTCCGCAGGTGCTGCAGCTCTTACCGGGGCAGGGTGGGTGATCTGCAGGAGACCTTGGTGGCACCTGCACAGAGGCAGTGGGAGCCTGTCTGTGAGCTTCCTGTCGCAGATAATTAAAAAAAAAAAAAGGCACAAAATAGTTTTAAAAACTTAAATGTTACCTTTTTATCTGATCTTAAATACAGTTTGCAAAGGATGCTCAGTTTCACTGGTGCTGCATTTTCATAGGGCTTGCATTAAGCTTTTCATGTTTTAAAGTAAAAAATTATCTTTAACTGGCATTTGCAGAAACACCAAGCAGCTGCAGTTTCTGTTGGCCACTGTAAAAGCTGCTGCTGCTCCCGATTTCCCCAAATCAGGTCAGTTGTAATGCTGGTGGCTTTCCAGGAAAAAGTATGTGTGCTCTTCCCCCCATTGCCTCTCTGCACCATTCCTACCCTTGCTGCCTAAAAATCAGGTATCTAGGTTCTGTCAGTGTGAGAGGAGTAGAAGACATTCGTGTCAGACTACAGAAGTGTCATATACAGCTAGTCTGGAGTAAATACTGAATTTCTAGACAGCTGAAGCTGGGAGGGAGTCCTGCCTGTGTTAGTCTCCCTGCTGAGAAGATGATATTAACGTGTAAGTGTCAAGTCAAGTGCATGGCAAGGTCTCCAGAAACAAAATCGCTGTAGTAGTTATTCATAGCCACTGAATCAGGACTTAATTCAGTGGTTGGTAAAAACATTAGGTTTCTATTTCAATCAGATAACGTAGACATTATTTTTCAGGCAAAACCGTACTGAAATCTACCTATGCCATATCCAAATAGAAGAAAAATAACAAACCTGAAGTGCAGGCACTAATGAGGATGCATGGGAGCAAGGCAGTAAAAGAGGAACCAAAGGGACTGTGCTGGTGGCAATACTCTTAAAATGTGTCATGGTGTAACTTAGAGGTTGAAATTCTTGTGCAGTATAGCTGTAAATGCCTGTAAAGGGCTGAATCTTCTTCCAGGCTAGCCTGTTCAACATCAGAGGAGTTTATTCTTTTTTTAGGGAACTTATAACTATGACTAATTATAAATTGGGGGAGGAGGCAATGTGTTGATGATTGTGGTTTCCACCTTCCTGGCTGTCAAGTATGTTCAGTGGTGTCAAAGAGCCACGACGAGCAGGTGGCTAAAATCAGGACGCGGAAATAGGATTATTTCTGTTCAGTTTAAGCTCGGCTAGAGGAGTCAAGCACACAGCAAATGCAGCAACGGCTGGGTACTCGTGGGTGGGGGACTGAGTTGCATCTTTAGTCCTCCAAAATTAGTTTGTCTGGCTGTACATGAGCTAACAACACAACAAGCTGCCCTAAAACTCTGCTACTCCCTGGTACCTAGCAGCCTGTCTGAACTCACCAGAAATAAGCTCAGATAGCTGATTTGCCTTACATCAGTGAAATTGTAGGAAGGAAGCCTTTCTGTGAGCTACTGCTTTATTTAGAAAATTCGGTCTTTTTGTCTCAACATGTTTAGAATTGGGCTTTTAGTGAAAAAACTGACCTGTAGTCGTGGCTGTTGCTGCATCTTTGCAGGCAGTCTTGCAGCTTGTCTTGGAAATTCCTGACTTGCTTAACCCACTCAGAAACTCTCTCAGTGAGAGCAGAGTGGGCTTACGTAATTTCCCTTTATTTCCCTTACAGAAGGGAAGTGAAGTAATTCTCTGGGACCTGTTTGTAATGCCCTGGAAAATGATTTGGTTTCACTTTTCAAATTCTGAATGATCTCAACATAGGGACCTGAAAGTGATGCTTTTTTTTTGTTTGTTTGGAAAAATTCCATGCCTGTAATGCGGGGTTTCCTAGTCCAGTGGCTTTTGGCTCTGAAATCATGTTTGTAGAGAGGCTTCACTTGCTCTATGTGCCAGTACAGCATCTCAATGTGCTAAATACTTACAGGCTAGTTAGAAATGGCTTATCAACAAGTAATGTGACTGATTTCTCTAAGCATGCAACTGGTTACAGGCAAGCTTGGGTCTTAGCTGCTTCCACATGGCGAAAAAAAGGTTTCTCTAACTTCTCTCCGGTTGCATTTTCTGGTGCCAGAGCTTCCTTCATGTGGCAAAACACCAGCTTTATTTAATTCCATAGTGCAGGCAGATAGCCCTTTTCTATTAAAGAGTTGTGGCTGCCAAACAGGATTTAGAAGTTTGAAGCAGTCTTTCAGGATCTACAGCTTCTGCATGAGTCTGTCATGTACAGAGATTACAACTGGTGCTCCAGGCTCAGCCTTTGTGGTAGTTTTCTTGAGACAAAACCCTCAGGGTTAGAGAATTTGAGAGCTAAGGGTTTTTACTGAGAGGAATGAGACCTGCTTCCTCAGCTCCTTGACCACGTATGTGAGATATAAACATGGTAATGCTGGTGTGCTACTGGCAGTATGCTTTTTTGGTCACCTAGAAACTACACTTGTGTAGAAGACATATAGGTTCTGCCAAGAAACCTTGTAGCTATCTCAACCCTGAGTTTTGTTGTCTCTTGCATTTTTAATCTCAGTCCTTGGGCTGTTTTGTGTCTTAGATCTCACGAAACTGCACGTAAGCACAGGAATGGGCTTTCTTGGGAAAACCCCAGTGGTCTGGAGCAGTCTGCAGCTACGTGAGCCAAGGTGAATCTGCTCTGCCCCGAGTAAATCTCCGCTCTGCTCCCAGTGCGGGCTGGCACACTACGGAGCCAAGCATGTCCTTGCTGCAGCAGCTGCTGTCTTCTGTGGTGGTGTGGTGACACGAGGCATTCGCTTGCTCTTCTTGGAGCAATGCCATTCATGTAACTGACATTAAACAGTGGGCTAGGATTGTTTAAGCAGATCATAAATCTTTCGGTTGTGAGCATGCTGTGGCAAATTACTGCGAGTTGAGGACTCGCTGCTGCTGTAACGTACTTGCCTACAGTCAGTATTACTAGCAGGCATGTACAGAATGTAAAGCCACGTGAGCCGCTGAATTTGCTTCCTAAAGGTGAACAGAAAACCTTCTTTTCCTGGATACCTGGCAGTCTGGCCCCATAAAATTTGGGTTGCAAGGCAAAAGCATATGCTGATCTATAAGTAAAACTGTAGCTAGGTACATAATGGCCCAGTAATCCAATTTGTTTGGTTGCCTGCCTCTGTTTCTGGGAATAAAACTTTCCATAGTTCATTCTGCTGAACAAGGTCAGTGCCCTGTGTCCAAATAGCATGGTTGAGAATCTTAAGTGGAAGGAGGGGGTGGCCTGGAAATCTGCTCTCACCATGAGCATCTTGCTTATGAGATCTCTTCTTGCGTTCTCAGTCACATGTGAGCCTGCCTGTGGTGCTGGGGCCAGGAGATACTTCTCTAGAGATGCATCTCCAGAGTTGGTGGGTTGAGCAGTGCCAAGGGAAGGGTTTGTGCTCCACAGCTCAGCAAGCAGTGTGCGAGTCCCCCTTTCAGAGGGCAGTGGTTTTGGCAATTAATCAGTCCAGATGCAGCCTTCTTTCCTACTGGCTGGTATTTGACTGCTGTGAATGGCAGGGCAGCACAGAGAAGTTAACATCCAGTGCTGGGATCATTGTTGTCTTCCCACAACTGACTCAGGTCTGAGAGTCTTGCCCCACAGCTGGCTGCTGACCTCAGAGGCACTGGAAGGTAATGTTTGCTGTCAGTGTCCACTGGTATACGGTTCATCAAGTTGCACTGATTTATTAAATGGGCACAGATGGTATTCAGACTTGGGAAATGCTTGTGGTGGCAAGAAATGTAGTATTAGGAACACAGGTAGATGGACCACCTTGATTCTTGTACAAGAAAGGCAAAAAAACATTTTATCTCAGTAGAGCAAGTATCTAACAATTTTTTTTTCTGCATAGAAAGAGTAATTTAAACTATTTGCACTGGCAAATGTAAAACAGGTCTATTCACCTTAGCAAACACTTTTAGCTTGCTTCTGAACCCAGAAAGACAGCAGTACTATCTGAAGTTCCAGCTTTTCAGATCTATTTTATTGCATTTCACAGCATTGTTGGATAGTGCTTCTTGAATTAGGACGTGGTAGATGCCTTTTTGGGTTGTTTTCTGAGCATTACCAGCCCAGGTCAGTCCTGGTGTTTCAATTTTTCTTGTTCAGTTAGTGTTTTGCTCATAGGAAATTGTGTAGGGTGATCCTGTGGGGCCACGTGGACACTGGTATATAAAATGAACTATTTAATGGCCTTAATTGAAATTGTTTTTTTCCAGTCTTTCAGTGTAACGGTTGCTTGTTGATCTCTTTTTGTTGCTGTTGTTCTGTTTTGTAACTAAAATATTTTGCTTTTTTCCAGGCTCACATTAAATTTCCTATTGACTATCCATATTCACCACCTACCTTCAGATTTCTGACCAAAATGTGGCACCCCAACATTTATGAGGTAAGGTGTTTTTTAAATTTTTCACAGGCATGTGAGAAGGCTTTTTACTTCCTTAAACTTCTGGAAGTATTGAAGGTACTAAATGTCTCTAGCCATAACTAAAGTGGTTAGCTGTTGGTGTTGAATGTCAGCTTCATGGTTGAACAGTTAAATCTAAATGTTGTAGGAAATGCTGTTCTTGTAGGTAGGGATGGAGCAGTTCTCCTATCTGCAAGCGCAGCAGGCAGCCCCAGCCAGAGAGCCATGCCATGAACGTTGTCCATTTTAAGTGATTCTTGGATCAAGGCTGGTGTGGGGGGTCTTACCCTACTGTGATACTTTAAGCAACTAGTTGTTGTTTGTAGACAGTTCAAGTACACTTTAATTTGAGCATATCTGACAAAATTGTGTGCTGAGACAAGAAATAATGGAAAACAGTCTTCTGCAGTCAGCCTACCAGTGAAGGGGTTTAGACTTGGGGTGCTCTGACTGCAGAAACAACTGGAGCTAGGCTGGAGTCCAGCTTCAGGAGGGCTCATGCACAACCATGTCACCCTGGGACCAGAGTGAACAGATACCTCTGGACTCTTAAGGAGCAGCCTCACATTCACAAGCTTCACGTTGACAAGCCCTGGCCCTCATGGGGGGGACTTCGACCACCCTGACAGTACAGCAGGGCATAAGCAATCCAGGAGGTTCTTGGAATGCATTGATGATAACTTCTCCAAGTGATAGAGGAGCCAACGAGGAGAGGTGCCATGCTGGACCTTGTTCTCACCGATAAGGTGGGGAATGTGAAGCACAAGGGCAGCCTCAGCTGCAGTGACTAGGAAATAGTGGAGCTCAAGATCCTTAGGGCAGCAATGTGGGTGCACATGCAAGCTCACTACCCTGGACTTCAGGAGAGCAGACTTCAGCAGCTTCAGGGATCTGCTTGGTAGACTACCATGGGATAAAGCCCTGGAGGGAAGAGGGGCCCAAGAAAGCTGGTTAATATTCAAGGATCAACTCCTCCAAGCTCAGGAGTAATGCATCCCAACAAAGAGGAAGTTGGACAAAAATGCCCAGAGTCCTGCATGGATGAACATGGAGCACCTGGACAAACTCAAACACAAAAGGGAAACCTACAGAGGGTGGAAGTAAAGACAAGTAGCCTGGGAGTAACACAGAGAAATTGTCTGAGCAGCCAGGAATCAGGTTAGGAAAGCTAAAGCCCTGATAGAATTAAATTTGGCCAGGGACATTGATGGCAACAAGAAAAGCTTCTATAGGTATGTCAGTGAAAAAAGGAAGACTAGGGAAAATGTGGGCCCTCTCCAGAAAGAAGGAGGAGACCTAGTCACTGAGGATATGGAGAAGGCTGAGGTACTCAACGACTTTTTTGCCTCTGTCTTCATCAGTAAGTGCTCTAGCCGCACTGCCCGAGTCACAGAAGGCAAAGGCAGGGACTGGGAGGATGAACAACTGCCCACCGTAGGAGAAGATTGGATTCGAGACCATCTGAGGAACCTGAAGGTGCACAAATCCATGGGATCTGATGACATGCATCTGTGGGTCGTGAGGGAACTGGCAGATGAAGTTGCCAAGCCACTATCCGTTATATTTGAGAAGTTGTGCCAGTCTGGTGAACTTCCCAGTGACTGTAAAAGGGGAAAAATAATGCCCATTTTTAAAAAAGGAAGACCCTGGGAACTGCAGGCTGGTCAGTCTCACCTTTGTGTCTGGCAAGATCATGGAGTAGATCTTCCTGTAAACTATGCTAAGACACATGGAAAATAAGGAGGTGCTCAGTGACAGCCAACATGGCTTCAGTAAGGGCAAATTGTGCCTGACAAATTTGGTGGCCTTCTGCGGTGAGGTTATAGTGTTGGTGGATAAGGGAAGAGTAACTGACATCATCTACCTGGACTTGTGCAAAGCATTTGACACTGTCCTGTACAACATCCTTGTCTCTAAATTGGAGAGACATGGATTTGACAGATGGACCGCTCAGTGGGTAAGGAATTGGCTGGATGGTTGCACTCAGAGTTGTGGTCAATGGCTTGATGTCCAAGTGGAGACCAGTGACGAGTGGCATTCCTCAGGGCTCAGTACCAGGACTGGTGCTGTTTAACAATCTTTGTTGGCGACATGGACAGTGTGCACCCTCAGTAACTTTGCCACAACACTAAGCTGTGTGGTGCAGTTGACATGCTGGAGGGAAGGGATTCCATTCAGAGGGACCTGGACAGGCTTGAGAGGTGGGCCCATGCCAACCTCATGAAGTTCAACAAGGCCAAGTGCAAGGTCCTGCACACGAGTCTGGGAAATCCCAAGCACAAATCCAGGCTGGGCGGAGAATGGATTGAGAGCAGCTCTGAGGAGAAGGACTTTGGGGTGTTGGTGGATGAGAAGCTCAACATGAGCCGGCAATGTGCGCTCGCAGCCCAGAAAGCCAACCGCATCCTGGGCCACATCAAAAGAAGCATGGCCAGCAGGTCGAGGGAGGTGATTCTGCCCCCTTTACTCCGCTCTGGTGAGACCCCACCTGGAGTACTGCGTCCAGCTCCTGGGGCCCCAGACATATGAAGGACATAGACCTGTTGGAGCAAGTCCGGAGGAGGGCCACAAAGATGATCAGAGGGCTGGAGCACCTCTCCTGTGAGGACAGGCTGAGAGACCTGGGGTTGCTTATCCTGGAGAAGGCTCCAGAGAGACCTTCTAGCAGCCTTCCAGTACCTAAAGGGGGCCTACAGGAAGGATGGGGAGGGACTCTTCATCAGGGAGTGTAGTGATAGGATGAGGGGTAACGGTTTTAAACTGGAAGAGGGTAGATTTACATTAGATATGAGGAAAAAATTTTTCACTGTGTGGGTGGTGAGACACTGGAACAGGTTGCTCAGAGAAGTTGTGGATGCCCCATCTCTGGAGATGTTCAAGACCAGGTTGGAGGGGGCTTTGAGTAACCTGGGGTCTAGTGGAATGTGTCCTGGACCATTGGCTAGCCAATTTGAAGTGGCCTTTAGTTCAGTGCATGTATGGGTCACGTTCAAAGTGTACCACTGTGGGCTGTCAGGTCCATAATTGGGTCATGGTACAACTACATAGCAGGGCCAAAAGGAGAATGATTTTATGTAGAAGCAATTGGTTCTAGATTACTAAATTTCAGAGCTGTATTTGAAAGCTGAAGGCCTGTTTTGGCTCAAAATTTCACTTTTAGTGGAGGCCAGTCAAATCCTTGCTAAATTTTTGGATATCGTAGACAAGTGTCAACCTGCTAGGACTACTGGTTGAGTAGTTTGAGCAGCTAAAGGCCTTACAAAATGTTCCTGTTGGTGCAGCTCTGTCACTTTATCGCAGGTCTTCCTATGGGAGGTCCTGCCGGCTTCCCTTGGGCCCACCTTAAAACAGGAATGCCACTTCTCTTCCTTGCTGTGAACAAATGATGGCTTCAGTTGATGCGTTGGGCTTGGAAGGCCCTTTTCTAAGAGCTGTTGCTCCTAAATGTCCAGCCTGGAATGAGTGTGCTTCAGATGTCAGCAGTGATAGCTTACTAATAAATAGCCAAAAGCTTCTCCAAACTTCAGTGTGAAACAGGATAGTAACCAGCTTTAATTACTGGATGCTCAGGAGGACTCCCCTAAGCCCAGGGACATCCTGAACTCAGTCATCTGACAGTCTTCTGACTTGAATTTTGGACTTTGCAGAGAATCTTGCGTGTAGCCAAGGATGGTGTTTCTCTTTTAAGGCTCTATTTCAGTTACATGGGAGTTTGATCTATAAATACTGCTTTGAGACCTGCAGACTATTGCAGATCCATACTGTGGATGTTGTTCTGAATCCAGAAATTCTCATGCAGGAGGTGAGTGGGAAATGGTTACCAAAATGGTATGTACAAAACGAGTCTTGGAAAGGACCTCTCCCAGCCCTGGTGGGAAAGATGAAAAATTGGCTTTAGAAACAACTGAAGGTAGGAGGAGAAACTAACCCCAAACTTGATGGCAGTATTTTGGGGTTACTCTTCAAATACTCCAGCTCTCAGCTTTGTACCTTGTGTTCGTAGCAGTATTTCTTGGAGCTGAGGGAATCTGAAGCAGCTTGCAGGCTGTTTTGGAAACAACATTTAAGCAATGAAGATGAGGCACTGGGATAACTCCAAATGAAACTGAGAATAAATCAGCAAAGGGCTTGAGGTTTGAGGGTTTGTCAGGAGGAGGAAAAAAATCTTTTAGTGCAAGGAAGATGAAAGAAAGTAGCAGTTTACAGAATCTGTTGGTGGGACCAGATGGAGAGGTTGGGGCTGATGTTCCAGTTCCAAGCAATGAGACTTGAGTAACTTGTGTCTCTTCCCCATCTCCAGTTTACTTAGGTCATCTGGTTGAATTCTGGTAAAACTGTGTTCACTTGTACTTTATTTTTGTGGCATAAGTTTTCGGTCCTAATAGAACTATAGGCTATTTCCCATTGGCAGATGAATACCCTGTCTTCCTTGTTTATATGTTTCAAAAATGTGTCTGGGGAAACGCTCTCCCATTGACTACAGTGATCCCTAAAACCTTGTGCTGATCTCATCAGGCCCCATGATACCTTTACCCTTCCAGACTCTGTAATGCAGTGTTGCCCAGCTTAATTTACCAAACACGTAAGATTGATTGTTGCAAGAGGGAAACTTCTCACATCCTTGCTTCCCTCTGCATTTTCATATTGCCAAATATTTGCTTCTCCACATGCTGCTGACGTGGTTGCTCGAGGAACTTCCCCCAAGTGCTGTGATGCTTTCTCCTGGCCACCAGCACTGCGTTCTCCCAGGAAACGGTTAAAGGAAAAACTGGCTAAACTTACGGAAATGGTTAATAAAACCAGAATATGCTGTGAACGTAATCTAACATTAGTAGGGTTAACTTCACCTTCAATTGATGTTAAAAAATATTTCTAGATTGCACAAGGCTGTTTGAGTCCTAAAAAAGAAACTGCCTTGTTAGGGCAAACTGTTCCAGCAACATAAGTGCATACTTGAGTATTCAGCAGCTCCAGGTGCTGCGTTGCTGTGCGTAGTTGTGTTCTTGACCAAAAAAAACTGCTTCAAAATGACACGGGCTTGCTAGATTTGCATACCTGACAGGGTTAGTGAGCCACTGAAATCTGGACACTCATCACAAGCCTCCAATGTTGAAGTAGGATCTTGTTTGGCTATAAAACAAATGTCATTGTTAATGAAGGTGAATTGAAATGTTTGGGAGGCCCTTCAGGTAAGCTGCTGCTATCTGTAGCTGTGATCACTGGCTTGGGCTCAAAGGCACGGATGCTATTGCAGTGAGCAGCACTGCTTTGCGCTCTGGCTCCCGTGCGCTGAGCAGTGTTGGAGGGTCCTCAGGACATAGCTGAGACCGGATATGTGGGGAGCTGCCAGCCTGCGATCTTCAACAGAGCTGATCCACAGCTTCTCTCTTGTTCCTGTCATCAACCTGTGCCTTGGGTCAGGGTGACAAGGGACAGCGTGAGCGCTGCCTGTCAGCTGAGGCTGTGCCATCTGAAGGTGTGAGGCTGCCTCTAGGAACTTGTAAGTCATCCCAGCAGCTGGCTGCAAGAGGAGGCAAGCCAGCAGGACCTGGAGATGCCAACATCTGCTGGCTGGCCTCGGGCCCCACCTGCACCTTCATCCTGTCCTGCAATAAGGCATTGGGACCCCTTGAGTCCCCGGAGTCAAGTTCAGTGGAGAATATCAGCTGTGGTGTATACTGCTACAGCACTCCTATAAAGTAATTGTGTCAGAATGCTGTTGCTGATGGAGAATTGGTTTTACAAGCTTTTTAAAGTGTTTATAAATGGTAGGCATTATGGAGCTTTAAATCTATGTTCAGGCTATAACACTGGTGAGTAAAACACAGATTGAGGATTACGTGGCTGTATGGCTTCCATATGCTGTCAAAATATTCTTCCTCTTGCATGCTGGAAGGGATTTTCAGTGAAACCCTCAGAGAACATCTCCTGCTTTTTCACCTGGTATTTCAAACAGCTGTGTCCTAGGGGAGCAGTGTAAGCCTGCCCCGCACCATATGTTCAACTTCCTTGTGTCCCAGGAGAAGCACTGTTTTGATACCTGAGCTAGTAGAGAGTGTTAAAACCTTCAATTCAAAAATTCCTGTAGCTAACTTAGCTACCACTGGGAACAAAAAAAAAATAAATTTTAACCCTACTTTGTGTCTCCTGTGACTAAAGCTCACTTCTATCACTGTGACAGTACTTGCTATCTGGAGACCAATTTAGTTTTATGTGACTTTATTACTATTTTTGCTTGTTTTGCTACATTCTTTAAACCTGTTGAGTTGAGATTGTTTTGTACCAATTTGCAGACTAACCCTGTTTAGCAAGGGAAACTTTTGAGCGTATAAATAGAGTAGACCTAGGAAGAATTGAGAACCGTTTCCAGTTCTTGCATATTTTTACTGGCACTTGGGGTGTTCATATCGACAAGGTTAAACAGCTCAGAATGTAGTCAGTGTTGAATTTGAATCACCAGACCTCTGCCTCACACCAGGCTATTCTCAACTTTTGTTTCTGTCTTGCAGAATGGAGATGTATGTATTTCAATTCTTCACCCACCTGTAGATGACCCACAAAGTGGAGAGCTGCCATCTGAGAGGTGGAACCCTACCCAAAATGTCAGGTAAACTGTGAATCTGATGTACGACGGTGACCTCAAAGCCCTGTTGTCTCTCTCCAAGACTAAGGCCTGTGTTGGGAGAGATTTGGAAGGGAATTTTGAAGACTTTGGGGGTTTTAGGGCTTGAATTGAGTGGCAACCAGACTTATCAAGCTGGATGAAGATACTGGAGTACTGTGTGTACTGATACTGGGCTAATGGTGTGGAGCCTCCTGTCCTGTTCTCAGGGTTTAATGCTCTCAAAGCAAATTATCTAAAATGCTCTAGCCTTTCCCAGGGCATGTTGTCATACACTTAAGTTTTTCTCACTCCCCCAAGATACCACTAGTGGAAAAGATCATTTTTGAGTAGTAGGAGTAACTTTGTGAATAATCCGGTCTACTGTTTGCCTTCCGATGTCTGTGTCTCCTGTCCTGCAGTGTGCTATTTTGAGCAGCTAGCCAGGTAGTTTTCTTCCTGCCAAGGAAAAAAAAAATCACTAAGTACCAGAGGCATTCAAGGCTAACCTGTCCATTTTTCTGAAGCATCAGCTGAATTTCATTCTTGTTACAAAATACTGCCAATAAAGAACTGACTAGGTGACAAGCCTCGACTCATAGTTAGGAAGCAGGTTTGGGCATTAGTTACTTATATTGCACACACATTTTGAGTATTTCATTATATACAGCCCTAAAGACTGACATGACACTTCTCACGGTGTTCGTTCTGATTTCTGCTGTCCCTTACCATGGTGCAGTTTTTGGTGCTTACTCTCTTGAAAAGTGTTGGGCTTAAGGGTGACATTTAGGGGAGAAAACGTTCCTCAGCTGTATCAGCAAATGGAAATAAAGCTTGTTGTTAACTGCTACCCTGCTGCCAGCATCACCTGCTGGGCTGAGTGCTGATAGAAATGGGTCCTGCTGGGGACCCATCTGGCTTTGCAAGGCTCCAGAGTGTCAGACAGGAGGCAGCAGGGCTGAAGGTGTGGGAGGGGAGCATGCTTGTAATGAGCTGCATGTGTAACCTGGGGCTTCTCTTCAGCTGTGGAATTTTGTAAATCCTGCTGAGTATTGACCATTTACTACAGACAACTGTGGTTGACATTACCCCCTTCAGACACTTCATTCTTCAACTTCAAGAGCACCTGTGCTTCCACCTCTAATGTGCCAAGCATACTCATTAATTTTTTTAAGTACAGTCAATGCGGACTTTCCCATCACCGAGAGCGAGATGAGGCAGACATAAGTAAATATGGCAAACATCCAGCAAGATGTGAAGGAATGCAGCTGTGATCTGTGCCAGAGAATACTGCTTTTCTTCTCGTGTCCTGAGTCCCATAAAGCTGAGGAAGTGGTGGCAGGGCTTACTTGAGGCTCTTTGATCATTTTAGCTGCCCTTCTCCATATCTCCCCTGTCACCCCTCTGTCCTTTGAGGTGCACAGGCCAAAACTGGGCATGAGATTCAAGATGTTGGTACATCTGTATCTTGTGAAGATAGGTGATGCCTTGTCTCACCATTGCTTTGTTTCCTGAGGATGCCTGAGATTTGGACAGTTTCTACAACCAGCTCAATGCATTAACATGACTGTCAGTACAGCCTAAGCCAAAACTTTTTGCTTTATACTGGATAGCAAAAATGTGCTAGGACAGATCTATAGCTACCTCTAAAGGTGGCTCTGAGAGGCTACAATGTGGATAGTGGCTGGGGAAAAAAGAAATACCCTTTTCTGACAAGGTATATAACAGGATGTGCTGGTTGGGAGCATCAGCTAGTCTACATAATGTCTGTTTTGGATGAAATGAATCTGTGTGTGAGCCTTCTGTTGGTACATGGAGACAAAAAGGCACTTAACAGGTCTGTTTCCTTGAGGCTCTGCTGACTGCTCTCCCCTGCTGGTAAGGTGGTGTAGAGGGACTCACTCTGAAGACAGCAGTGCTGTAAACACTTAAAACAGCTCACTGGTCCCCAGAATGGGGTGGGCGGTGTAAGAAAGCAGGAGGCAGGCTTGAAATCCCTACTTGATGCAATCAATGTGCATGAAACAATGTGCTAGAAAAACCTCACCTGGGAGAGAAACAGATCGCTGACAATATTGCAGGGGGTCAGTCTGTATCCAGTCCAGTGCAGTTCATGTTTGATGCTGAAGATGCTTTCTGTCACACGTGGTTGAACTTTTTTTGTGGTTTTGGTCCTGTCGGATCCCATCCCTTCTGTTACTGTGCCTTGTTCACCTGGTTTACTCACAGCAGCAGGGTTTGAGTCGGAGCAGACTGTCCAGCTCTTAAGGTGTCAGCAGTGATGGAGCTGATCTAACACGCTGGTCCAGGAATGACTAGTGCAGAGAGCTTCACCTCTAATAGACGGTTACGTTGGTGTATTTAAGTAGCTTTTGCAGTGACTTTGGAGTCTGGAGCACCACAGTGGAAATCGGCTTCTCCTCACTTTGTTGATGAAAGTGTGGTAGAGCAGATGCTAAATCCAGACCTGAATTCCTGTCCTTGGCCTTCCCTTGGCTTTGTCTGCCCTACAGTAAAGCTGCTGCAGTGGTGCTGGAGCTGACATGCTGGCTTTACAGCCTGTTTGCTGAGAATCAAAGGCTTTTAAATGAATTCTTGAGATGAAGTAGAAGACGGTCTCTCCTCTGCCCATCATTCCAGTCTGATCAGACAGTTTTTTCCAGAGCTGCTGTTCTCTTTTCCTACTGAATTATATAACTTGGAAAATAAATTGTATAAGACTCTCCTGATAGCTGTGCTGAACAGTCTGGCCAGACACAAGTATTTAGTTTCAAAACATTTCAAGAAACTCTGCATCCAAATGACCATGTGTTTCCTGGAATTGTGTCCCAGATATATGATCTGGTAGATTTGCTCAGCACATGCTGCTCTGAATGTGCCCCTAAATCAATGCAAGTGCAGCTGGGGCTGTAGTCTCCTTTAATTAAGTTCTGCAGAGCAGTTGCTAGGTACTGCTGTATTTCAAGACTTATTCTTTGTCTCTTGTTCTTCCCTTCCATTTAAATTCAACGCTGTTGTCAGCAGGACCACCTCAGGTGCACGAAGCTATGGCGGTGGTAGCTACAGGCAGGTGGCCGGGTGTGCAGAGCCGCCTGTTGGGACTCGCTGTTGAGTCTTGTGCCGGTTGCGGCACTGTGTGAGCAGTGAGGGGCTGAATCTCTGCAGTGCACAGGGTTGTAGGAAATACAGGAGAAGGGTCTGGGTGAGGAAGGTGTAGTTTCCCCCAGTAAATGCCAGCAGAGCAGGGCAGCTTGCTAGCTCTGTGCTGCTGCTAGAAATGCAGGAAGGCTGTCTGTCTGCCAGGGGTTATGGGACTGGCTCATGCTGGCTTTGCTGAGTATCAGAAGTCAAATTCTGCTGGGCAAAGCTGCCTGGGTATTGAAAAACATCTGCACTGTCTTCCCCTTGCTGTGCTTGAGTGCTGCTGCAGCAGCCTTAGTGATGCACAAGCTGAGGAGAGGCAAGGCCTGCCCACAGCTTCAATCTCTTAACACCCAGTGGGGTGGGGAAAGCAGCACAGCCTCTTGTGATGGCCTTGGGTAGCGGTTCTGCTGCCTACACAGGGCAGGGCAAAGAGCCTGGCTTTCTGCTGGGAGGCTCAATGTCACCAGGAACACGCTCACCAAGCCAGTTTCCAGCCCTGCACCATCCATGGGTGGTGTGGACAAGCTAAATTCTGGGCTGATCCTAGCTTGGCCTGCTGCCCTGTCACAAGCACATGCACAGACATGATGGTCTGTAGTCAGCTGAGATCCTTGATGTTTGTATTGTGTCACCTTGCCTATGCTGATGGCCAGGGTCTGAGGTTCATAAATACCTGCTCTCCCTTCAAGTATTATCCTTAGCTTAAGTTTTGATTTTAAACAAGTTTCTGATGCATCGCCTAAAGAAGTCATCAGCATCCAGAATCTGTGAATGTGCTAGTTCTGACTCTGCTGTTGTGGTTACCTTTTCCAGGACTATCTTGCTGAGTGTAATCTCTTTGCTTAATGAGCCCAACACGTTCTCTCCTGCCAATGTGGATGCATCAGTCATGTTCAGGAAATGGAGGGACAGTAAAGGAAAGGACAAGGAGTACGCTGAAATCATAAGGTAAGCTTTGCCATGTGTGATGCTGTGCTACCAGCCTCCTCCTTTAAAACAGACTGCAAGCAGAATTTGCTGAAACCAGCTTCTCGCTGTGGTTGCTTGTTTGGAAATTAATTTTGCCATCTTATTCCAGGTCCATGCTTCTGGTCCCTCTAGGATTTTCACCACACAGAAGCAGTGCAAACTTCTGCAGCAGGAGGACTGGGCTGATGTGTCTTTAAATTGTTCCTTTTCCAGACTAATCTGGCATGATGCTCTGCAAAACCTATTGGCTGCTAGTAAATCCCAGTCGAAGTCCCTGCTTGCCTTTGAGCGCTGCTTGCATTGCTCGGGATGTGATTCAAACTGACTGCATCCTACTACTTCTGTGCTTAATGCACTCATGAATCATAATCTTGTCCCTCTAATTCGAAGGAATATCAGCAGGATTTGGCAAGCGTTTACAAAGCTGGAAGCACTGTTCAGTCTCGACTGTCCTTTGAGAAGTTCATGGTTCATCAGGTGCTGTAGGGAGATGATGTAAACTTGAGCCAGGTTGCTGTAGAGCAGCAGATGGGCAGCCTGGGGCAAGACCACATCTGCATTGACTCCATTAGCTGGGAACGCAGGACGTACCCCTGGCTGGAGCTATGCAAGGCAGTCCTTCTGCGCAAAGGGCCTTGCTGGGAGGATATCTTGGTCCCCTCAGCTCCTTCGGCTTCAGCAGAGCTGGATGTGCTCCATAGAGTATGACCGACTGATGAGCAGTGGGGTGAAGGGACAGGCTGCCATCTGCTCCTCTCCCTGCTTGGAGGCAGCACAGGCCAGCAACAGTCCAAGTGCTGCCGGGAGGCAGCAGCCAGAGCCTGTCCTGGGGAAAGGGTGATGGGAAACACTTGTTTCCTGACAGCCCCAGTCAGTGCTGGGGTTATGGCTGTGTCTCAGGATATGCCTGACCATCCCTTCTGTAGCAAACATAGTGGAATTTGCTCGGAGCTCTGGCAGGTCTCTAATGTGTAGTCCTGTAGAAAAACTGATTTCATGTGTTTCTGAGAGCGTGTGTGCTGCAAACACCCTTGGAGTGCTCCCAAGCCTGGGGCTACAGGAATTAAATCTGTTTCTAGTGCTGCTTGTGGTGCTTCAGCCAAACATCATCTCTCCCCACTCTGAGCTGCCAGCAGGGCTGGGCTGCGGCCGGCTGGGAGCTGGGGAGGTGAGCCACGCTGCTGCCGGCGCATGGCCCTGCTCACGTTGCTGTGTCCTTCTCCCTGCAGGAAACAGGTTTTGGCTACCAAAGCCGAGGCAGAGAAGGATGGCGTGAAGGTCCCCACTACGCTGGCAGAGTACTGCATCAAAACTAAAGTGCCTTCCAATGACAACAGTTCAGATTTGCTTTACGACGACTTGTACGACGATGACATTGATGATGAAGACGAGGAAGAGGAGGATGCCGACTGTTACGATGATGATGATTCTGGCAACGAGGAGTCGTGACCTGCTCCCTCTATGCCCCTGTACTGCCCTGCCGACTCAGGCCAGAAGGGAGCAGCGGTAACCTAGCAGCAGTCCAGCAAAAAAGTGTGGGGGGGGGATCAAAAAAAAAAAACTTTGTCTCCTGCTGTCTCCTGTTGTATGGATCTGTTTGCTCCTTTTTTATGGACCTCTTAGAGACCCTCCACAGAATGTCTGAATTCTTGCATTCTTAACCCTTTCATCACTGTATTATGATTTTATTTTTTTTTAAAAAAGAAACTCCCCTTTTCACTTCTACGAAACGTTCACAGCGAAACAGGTTTGCTCGCGTTTAGGTTCTTGAATTAAATACAGTTTTGCATTGAGATGTTTAATGTATTTAAAGCTGGAATAAACCCATTGGAAGCTGGGTTTTTGGGAGCTCAAGTGCTGCATTTACTGGGAAGAAAAAAAATCCACACAAAGCAAATTGCCAAGGTTTAGCTGCTCCATTTACAATAATAGCGTGTGTACATTCGTTTAGCCTTGTGGTGGTGGCTTTTCCTTTATAAGGGGTGGGGCGGAGAGTGTAAAGCTACTGTGTGTTGAGCTTGATGGGATGTCACTGAAAGGTACAGTATTCCTTTTCAGCCTGCTCAAGTTAAGAAATAGCTGGCCCCTGGAGCCCCAGAGGGCACAGTCAGCTTTGTCTCTGAAAAAGGCTTGTGATATGAACCCTAAAATAAACACTTAACACTTCACATCTGTTCAACTGAGCCCTGGGTTGCTATTTATTTTTAATTTTTTTTTTCAGACTAGGTTGGGATAGAAAAAGTTCAGTTTAGCCATGTTGCTGAGATCTGCTGCCAGCTGTCTCTCTCCAGAGGGAGGAGAACAGAAGCACATCCCGCTGACCAGTGGGTCAATGTTCATCCCAAACTCATTTTTGGCAGTGGGAGAGACCGATAGCCTCCTGCCCCAGTGCTCGCTAGCAGCTCTTGCTTCCTGCAGCCCAAGTCTGGTGCTGGCCTGAGCCTTTTTCTGTTGCTTGTGTAGGTCATGTGTTGGTAAATGCAGCTCTGTGGGGTCAGCAGAAGTCAAATGTTGCTTTGCCTGCATGGGGTGGCCAGGCTGTCCCTGTGCCTGCAGTGGCTGCTGTGGCTGGGGCAGAGGGGGTGGATGTGTGCTAGGCTTTCCCCTGGCTGGGGCACGGGTGAGTGTTTGCAGCCCCACAGGAGAGGGGTAAACAGTGCTTTCGGGCTGGAAGAGAAGGTGAGGGGCAGGGTTTGACAGGCTGTTTAGCAGCATGCTTCAGCTGGTGCACTGAACTTGGCCTCCTGCATGTTTTTGGGAGCTCTTGGCAGAGTTTAGGGCCCTCCCTTGTGGGCAGAGGGGGGGATCCTGCATGCTCATCTCTGCAGAACCCTCTTCCTTGGTTGCCCTCAGCACCCTCACCCTGTTGCAGTGTGCTCTTGTTCAGCTGTGGTGCCGTGGCCTCCTGAATTCGCCTCTCACATGATGAGCAGCCATCCCTGCCCTCCTGTGCAGAGCCCTGGCACTGCCAGGGGCAGCTCTGAGGTGAGGTGGTGGCCCTGCCGGGCCGAGACCCTCCATTCCTGTAGGTACAGAGGCAGTTACCCCGGTAAGAGCTGCGGGATTGGGCATTGGTTTGTGCCTCCCCCTTGTGTATCTCAGGGTTTTCAATGGTACTTCACCAGCTGTGGTCCCCAGAGGGGTGCTTTGGTGGGAGTAAGCTTTGTTCTTTGATCCACTTGGAGGGAGAGGAGGGGAGGGCAACCCTTGGGGAGGGGAGGAAGGCTGGTGGGGCTCTGTTTGAAGTGAGCAAGGCAGGTGTGCTCTCAGAATGTTCCTTGGCTGGGATTTGCTGCAGCAGGGACAGTCCCTGCTTCTCTGCCCCAGGGTGGTGAGTCCCTCTGACCCTGCGGAGCCAAGGCAGCCCAAAAGTGGTGATACCTTGTCCCCCCAGTGCTCCGCGGGACAGTCTGCCCTCCTGCTTGCATGTTTCTTGGGGAGGCAGCTGGACCCCTCCAGAGCTGTCCCACGTGGGCTGCTTCAGCTCATCCTTCCAGCCAGGGCTGACTCAGCCCCTGGTGCTTTCTGAAGCCAGCAGGGGGGCTCCCCTGCATCTAGTGATGGTGTGGGGCATCCCCCAGCTTCACTCCAGCCCCGCAAGGGCAGGGCCAGTGTTGGCAAATGGGTCTCTGGGGCTCCTGGCTGCAGGGCTCCTCTCGGGGCTGCACTGGAGCAGGGACACTGACCTCCAGCTTTTGGGGGGGCTGTTGGGGAGTGAAGGAGCAGAGTATGGCAACGCGGGCTGTGCTGCTGACTTGGTTTGAAATGAGCATACTGCATCTTTCAGGATTTCCCTTGTACTTTTGACCGTCTTCACTGTATACTCTCCAGTGACTTGTATTTTCAAGCTTGGTGTTGTAAGATGCATTATCATGACTCTTCTGTTACCCTTTTTTAAAGACAAAAAGCACCCTATTTTGAGAGCTTCTACATTAACCAGACTAATTTCTTTTCCCCACTGTCCTGTGCAGTGTCATTGCTTGTTCACTTGCTGGTTTCCTTTTTTTGAGATACAAACTGAAGTATGAGGGTTTTTTTGAAACTATTTAAGAAATTGCAGGAAAATGTTTACCTGATCTGTGTATTCTGGGTTTTGTTTTGTTTTTTTCAATCTTTTTCTCCTGTCTCAGCCAATATTAGCGTTTACATTTGCAACTACAAGCCCCTTCAAATGCAGTTTTCAACCATTCTGAAACCAGCAGGGTATACTAGATTTCTTAGTAGTTTTCTTAGCTGAAATCCCAGCTGTTTTCTTTTTTTTTTTTCTTTTTTTCTTCAGTATAATTTACCAGAAAGAATGAAAACTGATGCATTTTTGTGTTGTCTTCCCCTTCAGTAGTTATATTTTGTCTTTTCTGCACATCTGTCTACTAATAAAAATGTGAAATGAAAATAGTCCTATACTGTTACTTCCCTCTTAATTGAGCTGGTTTATTTGCATGGGTTATTCAAAGCTTTGAGTAACAGCTACTCACAAATTCAGTGCTGTTCCGGTACCAATGCCTATACCTGTACATAAATATCTATAAGGTTATTGGAAAATAAAGCTGCTCTTTGACAGCTGCCTGCCTGAGCCCAAGCCTAAAGACTGAACTGATTCAGAGCAGTACTTTAGCAGAAGGCCATGGGCTTTGCTGTTACATTTGGTCAGCAGAGCTGACATGGGGCAGAGCTGCTGGGGATGCTGCTGGTGGCTGGTTCCCTGGCAAGGCTGGAACACAGTGTTCCTCAAAGAGTCAGACACAGCAGCAGGGTTGGGGGGGATCTTGCTGGGATGGGGGCTTTGACCTCATGCAGAAGCCAGGCAGAGGAATGGAGGGCATCTCTGCCAGCCCTTCAGGGTGCTTTCCCTGCCTGGGCCATGCTGTTCCCTGCAAGCTCAAGAGCAGAGACGTTTGTGTTTTGCAGTGCCTTTCTGCTACAGTCAAGCTAAAATTAGCAGGACAAGTGTACAGGAGTTGCACTTGCTGCACTTGGCATCGTTTGCAGCACAGCAACTGTGGAGGCAAATGTGTTTGGGGCCAGAGTGTTTCTGCTTCACTGCTGTGCCGGAGGAATGGTGATGGCATTTCAGCTTTGGAGAAGCGTCCACAGTGGGGAACAGGAGGGAGAGGGATGGTGCTGTCTGGGCCTTCTGACAGGGATCAGACCAGTGTGTACCTCCTACCTGCAACAGCACCAGGCTGCCCACAGCCACCAGCAGCTTCTTCATCTGGCAGAAGGTGTGGTACTAGAGGCAGGACAAACTCTCCAGCCTGTCCTGTGCTGGATAAACCCGGCTACCAGTTGTGCAGGTTTGGGGTTTTTTTTTTCCCTTTCTATGATGGCTGAGTGCAGTTGAGCAAGCTTGGCTCCACCATCAGTCTGTGGAGCAGGGGATCAGAGAGGAGATTGCTGCAGAAGAGCCCTGCTGGAACCAACAGCATAAGGAAATGGGAAACTGTCCTGCGAAGTCTCTCCTGGAGCGGAGGGCAGCCTGCGTGCGGCTGGCTGCGGGCAGGACCCCAGAGCAGCGGGGAAGATGCTGGAGTTGCCTCTGCTGCCTTGTGCTGGGGAAGAGGAGGGCTCCAGAGGGCAACACAGCCCACAGCCTCCAGGCCTGGAAGCACTGCCCTTCTGTGCCCACAGCCACTGCTGCAAGTGGAAGTTGTGCAGCTGGGGACAGGGGAGAAGCACTGGCCAAAGTCCTTGCAAGGAAGTCTCCCTTGCCACTGGTCTGCAACAAACCTGAGGCTCAGGGTGGGGGCTGCTGTGTGCTGGCACCAACTCTCCTGCATTGGCTTTTGCCACCGCCAACTGATTCCACACCCTCACACATAAGCAAGTACTGACCCACCCACAGCAGTGGACTTCTATAAACAAGAAACTTAAGTATGTGACAATGGCTTAGGGCAAGTGTGTTCTTCAAAGAACAGCTCCTGTGAGGCAGCAGCTCTGACAGCGGGTAAAGGAGGTGCCATTGCTGTAAGCCCCGTGGGCTCAGCTGTTGGTGCAGCCCCTGTACAGGCTGGCAGTAAGTCCACAGCCTGCAGAAACATTTTTGGCCCCCTTGACATTCAGGCCCCAAAGGTGGTGGCAGTGGGACAGCAGCTGCCAAGGGGTTCCAGGAGCTGCTGCAGTTCAGTATCAAAACTCGAGCTGGGGCAGAGGAACGCCAGCGCAGTTCATGTTGTGCTGCTCAGAGGTAAAGGGAGTGCTGGGTGACACACTGACTTCTTCCAAGCCAACTGGGTCTCATAGGACCTGAAAGCTGGTAAAAGTGTGACTCTAAGAAGTAAAAGTGATTCTCATCGTACAAACATTTTTTTTTTTTCTTGTGGGTCTTGAAATAGAATTGGCAAGTCAAAGAAAGCCCCTTGCCTGCTGTGTGGACACATACAGCATCACATTTACCCACCTCTTCTGCTGTGTGGGGCCAGCATGCTGAGGAGGAGGAGGATGCTGGGGCAGGAGCCATCCCTCAGGACCCCTCACCACTGACCTTCCTCCTGGTGGAAACCACAGACCTCAAGGGCAAAGCAAGGGTGGGCAGTGCTGCAGTTGTGCTCCCTCCCAGCTGCTCCACAGGGACTCAGAGCACGATGCCAGAGGACACCCAAGGCAGAGATGTGATGCTTATGGCAGGAGTCAGTGGGCCCAGCGTCCCATCCCTGCCGCCAGTCCCTTTGAGCTCTCAGCACTGAAGTCATGGTATTCAGCCTCCGCTGCAGACCCATCTGCTGCTTTTACCCTCCCAGCTGACCCTTTTGTTGCAGGAATAGGTGGAAAAGGACAGGCTGTAACAGCAAAACTGCTCTTGGAGCCTTTGGAAATGTAGACAAACACCAGCGATATGCTCAGATCTTTATTAGGTGGAGGAAGGGCTAAAAAGACATGAAATCCCCATAACATTCACTGCACCGGTGCAGGACAAGAACCAGGAGTTGCCTCCAGGGTCTTCGCTTTAAAAAAAGTGGGGAGGGACAGTTGAAGTTTCCATCCAGGAGCTCTGGCTTTCCCGGGCAGGGTGGCTCAGGGCAGAAAGAGGTACAAAACACAGCTTATACTTTTATTTAAGAAACCGCTACATAGTTTTTGCCTCTAATGATGCAAAGGAGGTTCCAGGACACACTGAGCCATCCAAAGTCTCTTGCTAGAGAAACAAACAAATTAAAAAAAAACAAAACAAAAAAAAAAAAAACAAAAAAAGGAAAACCCTGTCTTTTTATTTCATTTTATTATTATTCAAAAATTGAAAAACAAAAAGGTGAGGCTGCAACTCAGGGCCACAGTGACCAAACTGCTCACGAGAATTCCACAGCATGAGGGAGGAGGGAGATGAAAGAAGGGGAAGGCCCACAAAACATTTTTTTTTCCTCTTTAAAGTAACAGCTATATTAGGGGAAGAAATCAAACCACACATTTTGATTCTTTTTTTTGGGGGTGGTGGGGGTGGGCCAGGCCTCCTTATTTGCCTAAATTTAGAACTGCATTAAATAAATGGGCTCCAGCTGAAAAAAAAAATGGTGCAGTTTGTCTTTGACAGTTATAAATCCCATAGAGCTTAAAAAAAAAAAAAAAAAACAAACCAAGGAAGGATGCCCTGGTGCAGATGGGAAATGAATAATTAGTTTTCCTACAAAGAAAATAAAACAGGCTTCAAGATGCAGAAAACCACATTTAGGCTCTATTACATTTACAAATACATACATAAATATATTACATACAACAGCAACTCAAAGAGGAAGCAGGCGAGTCACACAGAGGATGGCTGGCTGGCTGCAGTTCTCCTCGCACAGATGTTTGGCTGAGCAGTTACTTCTTCTCCTAATAATTCCAGGAATGGGCTTCATCTTTTTTTCTTTTGTTTTTTTTTTTGTTTTTTTCTCCTCCTCTCCTTTCATTCTTTCCCCCCTCCCTGGTTTCGGATTTAGTTTGTCCAGTATGGAGAAGTGCCATAGGCGGTTTTGGTAGCCTGAGACTTTTGCTGCATGGTGCTGGGTTGGTTGCGTTGGCCAGATCCACCCTGGAAATCAGAAAGGAAGGAGACATGGGCATCAGTGCTCCCAGGAAGACGAGCCCATCTGAACATCCCCAGAAGAGCTGCTGCCTCCAGGGGCAGCCCTGACACCCACCAATGCAGTGATGCTCCCCCCAAATGGATCCATTTCTGCTCTGCAACATCTCCGCATCCCACAATCCAGGACAAATGGCCACAGAGACACCAAGCAGGAGCTCCAGCATGCACCATCCCCCGCCCCACGCCAGGTTCAAGCACAAGGAAGGAGAGGAGGATGACTGAGGACAGCAAAGGAGCTCTCTCAAGGTGAACAGAGGTGCTGCACCAGCCAAGGATGTCACACATTCAGAGAAGTCATTTCCTATTTCTGGACTCTAATGCAGAACACTTTTTTCAGGGAACATTTACAGTAAGGAAAGGAAACACACAGGCTGGTGAAACCAAATCAGAAATTGCAGCCAACATAAACCTGCAAGGGGATGCTTGATTTTCCCCCAGAGATACAGTACAAGCGCTCACATCCTGCTCTCCTGCTGCAGCCAGGGGACAGCAGCACCTGCCTTGGCTTCACACCTCACAGGCCATCTCTCCACACCCCATATCAGGATGGCCTCTTCACAGAATCACAGGCTGGCTGAGACCTCTCAAGGTATCTTGTCCAACCCCTCTGCTCAAGCAGGGTCACCTATGGCCAGGTTGCTCAAGACAATGTCCAGACAGCTCCAAGGATGGAGACTTCACAACCTCCCCAGGCAACCTGTGCCTGTGTTTGGTCACCATCCCAGTAAAGACGTGTTTCTTGATGTTCAGAGGGAACCTCCTGTGTTTCAGTTTGTGTATACTGCCTCTGGTCCTGTCACTGGGCACCACTGGAAAGAGCCTGGCTCCACCCCTGTTACACTCTCCCTTCAGATAATTATATACATTGGTAAGATCCCCCCTGAGCCTTCTCTTCTTCAGGCTGAATGGTCCCAGCTCTCTCAGCCTTTCCTCACAGGAGAGATGATCCAGTTCCTTCATCATCCTTGTGGCCCTTTGTTGGACTCTCTCCAGTACATTCATGTCTCTCTTGTACTTGGAAGCCCAGAACTGAACACAGCACTCCAGCTGTGGCCTCACCAGTGCTGAGCAGAGAGGAAGGATCTCCTCCCTTGACCTCCTGGTGATACTTCACCTAATGCAGCCAAGGATACCATTGGCCTTCTTTGTGGCAAGGGCATGTTGTTGGCTCATGGTCAACTTGGCATCCACCAGGACCCCCAACTTTTCTGCCAAGTTGCTTTGGCCCCCACCATATACTGGTACGTGAGGTTGTTCCTGCCCAGGGGCAGGACTTTGCACTTCCCCTTGCTGAACTTCATGAGGTTCCCTCCCCAAGCTGGTCAACAGCATCGAGTCTGTCAGTCTGCAGTCATTGTCAAGGTCCTTTCTCAATGAGCAAAGCAAAAACCAGAAGCAATCAAAACCCCCCAAGACCCTGCTGGGATGTGGGTGGGAGCAATCTGCCCTCAGACCTGCTGCAGAGGCAGGAGGGGAGGACTCACCTGCCCATCTTGCTGAAGATGGTGATGCAGCATCTGGGAATGAGGCTGCTGATGCGCAGGCAGGATATGGAGAAACGGGGCTGGAGCATAACCCGGGGCAGCACCAGGGTTCAGGGGCCCAGTCGATCCGAGAGCAGAGGGCAGGCTGAAAGGAGGTGGCGTGCCAGCATGGAATCCCTGCTTGTCAAATGTCTGCATGGGAGGTAAAGGCGACAGCATCAGGGACCAGTGTGAGACACTCCATGGAGACCAGACACGAACAAGAGTGGACCAAACACACATCACCTGAACCTTTCACCAACGCCATGAGCAAGCCAAGTCACACTGAATACCTGCAAGCACTTTAGCAGATGTGTTTCAGCTCCTGTTCTCACCCATATTTCTGCACTAATGCCTCCAACATTTTATTTTACTTTCATTTCCACAGCCACTGTGTTCCTTTTTTCCCTGACCTATTTTTACTCAGTGGGACATGGGATAGCAGCAGCTGCCTGAAATCAGTCCTTCACACATTGTAGGGGCTCAGCCTGGAATTACCTGACCTACCCAGGGTGGCCCAACAAAAGCGCAAGAAGAACTTGCAATAAGATTTTCCTCCCTGTGGCCAACACTTGGCCCCTAATGCTAAGGATGTAGCTAAGAGCCGGCTTCCTACCTGTAAGCATGAATCACAGCCAGACACCAGTTTCCCCAGCTGAGGGTGCAAGGATGGGAAATCAGAAGCCAGACAGAAGCCCACTGCACACCACAGCTTGTCAAAGCACTTTCGGTTTCCCTAGGAAGGTGCACGCTGAGCAACAGTCACAGGAGGTTGTGGGACAGGGACCCTTGGGTGTTAGGGGTGGGCACTACTGACCAGTCTCTCTGGTAGAAAGCAAATAGCCTCTTGACTCACCTGCTCTGGGGGCTATTTTGACTAAAAACATCAGCACTGTCACATTTTATTTGCACCCAGGACACAGCATGCGTGGGGCAGAGTAGGCAGCATGTGGCAGTGTAGAGCTGCTATGCCAGGTCAGGAGATGACATGACAGAATTGGTGGGACAGAGAATGAGACTCCTCTCCCACAGCAAACAGAGCCAGCGTAAGAAACGCCATGGCAGCTGACCCTGAGACCGACCATCCTGGCAACAGTCCCAGCCACCAGTGCTCCGCAGGGACAGCCATTGGTCTGGACCCACGCACAAGGGAGGAGGGTCCAGTGTCGCTCACCTGAGTCTTGTTATAGACTGAGCCACTGATATCAGGCACACCTGTGTTACTTGAGGTCACAGAAACACCTGGAAAACAATAAAATAGCCACAGACAATGAGAAAGTAAACCACCACAAGCCCTGCTGCAGCTGCCGGCCAGCCTGGCAGGGTTCTCTGTGCTTTCAGACCCACAGCAACCCACAAGCAAACAGAAAAAAGGGATCAGTTCCTTGCTCCTGCTGCAAAGCGGAAACCAGCCCACTGGGATAAATCACCCACGTCTACGACCCAGTGGTTACTGCTTGGATTCGAATGCATTTCACCAGGCAGCAGCTGGTGGCACTGAACACTCATTTAAGCTTGCGAAAAGCCAGCTTTCCCCTAGGATTAGGGGTGCATTTGGCTCTACTGCAGCATTCAAGAGCTTTGCAGTGCTACACTGAGCGATGAGACTCAGCATCTGCTACACATTTGAGCCCTTGCCCTTTCACATTCTGCAGGAGGGTGAGGTCTGCAATGCTCTTCTGCCCTGAGAGAATTAGTATCACTGATTCAGGCTCGCTTCCACCTGAGCCCGCTGGTGCCACAACAGGCTCGGAAACATGCACTTACCAATGAGGTGACTCTCAAACCAGCCACTTGCAGTCTTATAAAGACTGGTTCTAATAATTTCACTTGGATCAGAATAAAAAGAGCATTCCTTTGGCCAGTGAATCAGAGGACTGGACTCAAGAGGGTGTGCACTGCTCTAAGGTTGTACCCTTCCTAGGACATTGCTCATTTTCAGATTGCTTCTCCACAGAGGAAAGCATGATCAGCACTTGGCTTAAGACAGCCCAGTTGGTGTTTCAAATGCACAGCAAATGCTTGGTATTTGCTTAAGCCCAAGGATGAACTAGTTAGTGCTAAGCAGTTCAGTAAACATTTCTCAGGTCTAACCAGCATGTGCAGAATAAAGCTTTCATAAAAGCTATATAAATTCTTCAGCCTTTACAGTCACAAAGGAAACATTTCCAGGCATGAAACAATGTGATGAGTTACAGGGTGTATGGACAGCAGCTGAAACAACAGCCCAGAGATGTGTGAACTGCTCTGCTCGCCTCTAACACATGACTATCTCAGGTGCCTACCAAGAAACTCAAAATCTAGTCTTCATTTGGCAGAGGACCATTTCAGCAGCAGCATCCAACTGCTTAGGCTTCAAAAACACAACACTGCTGTATGACCACTATTCTTCAGCAAAGAAAACCTTGGCAGAGGAAACGGCTCACCATTTCTCCCATGTATAATTGTGGACAAAGCTGTGCATCAGCCACACAAATCCTTATGCAAAGTTCAGCCATGAGGTTTAGAAGGAAGACTTGGGCCATTAAAAAAGCATTTTGTATACGGGAGATGGAGAAACAGCTTGGATTGTGACCCTGTTTAGAGCTGGCTGCTGTGTTGACTGCACAGCACTGGCAATACTGGGAGTTTGCCCTACTAAATCCCACTCAAGAGCAACCTCAAGTCTCATGTGTTACCTTTCCCAGGTCCAGTGCCAGCAGATTTGTTTTGTGCTTGAGATGACCCACTGTAGCCTCCTTTGCTGTAATCTCCAGCTGCCGTTCCCTGCGTTAAGTCATCATAGCCTGCCGGTGTGTACAAGACAAGGTGTTACAGTGTACAAGCAGCTCTGCAGACGCCCACATGAAAAGTGCAGTGGTAAGCATACCTGTTCCATAGCCATGCTGCCCATAGCCACTCGCTTGCTGGAAAGGAGTCGACGCGGTGTTCAGGTTGACTCCATGCTGTTTAGCAGATGCTGGAGGTACCTGGGCAAAGGAAGGGAACAAAAGGTTCCGTTAACTGGGGAACAGCATGCAAGATGCAAGCTCCCTCTGCCATCTAGTGGGGAAGGCACCTCCACCTCACGTGGGAAATTTAATCTGGAGTTGTGAGCACTGGGGTGGCATGGGACATGGCACTTATGCTTCCAGCAGTAACTTGCTGTAGTGGATTTGTGCAAGCCCCAGGTTTTCTGTTAGAACTGTCCCTCTGATTGCTCTGCTACCCTGTCTCTGAACAGGCAGCATATTTCTTTCATACTAACTGTAAACAGCAAATTCTTGCCCACAAGCTGAAGAAGGAGCAACCACAGTGCTCTACCTCCAGAATCAAATGAAATACCAGCTCCTGCCTGACACTGTTTCATAAAACACAGTCCTACAGGGCCCTAAAATAGACTCCTCTGCCCTTCAGCCTGGAGCATCACCTCTTCCCAAATAACCTTCTTCCTCCTGAGACTACCAGTGCTGCTCTCTGACTTAATGGGGCCTGCTCCATCCTCAAAAGGATTTCCTAGGCACTCTCAGCTTGCTGACTCTCCAGAGACTGGTAAGGGCTTTCAGGAACATGGAGTCCACGAGCTGCAGCTGTCTGCTATTTACAGTAACCTGTCCAGGAGTCCATGAGTTCTGGCCTTTTAAATTACCTCTTTTCTTGGGGAAGGGACTGCAGCTATTTTCTCATGTTTGCACATTTTTGGAGATCCCTTGCAGACTGGGGAAGACAACACTACTCCATTATTGTGAGACCCAACCTGGAGTCCTGCATCCAGCTCTGGGGTCCCCAGTAAAAGAAAGACATGGGCCTTTTAGAGCAGGTCTGGAGGAGGGCCACGGAAACGATCAGAGTGTTGGAACACCTCTCCTATGAAGAAAGGTGGAGAGTTGCAGTTGTTCAGCCTGAGGAAGAAAAGGCTCCAAGGAGACCTTATGGCAGCCTTTCAATACTTAAAGGGGGCTTGTAAGAAAGACAGAGAAAAGCTTTTTACCAGGCCCTGTAGTGAAAGGAAAAAGGGCAACAGTTTTAAACTGAAAGATGGTAGGTTTAGACTGGTCATGAGGAAGACATTTTTTTTATAATGGTGACGTGATGAGACACTGGAACAGGTTGCCCAGAAGAGTTATGGGTGCCCCGTCACTGGAAGTGTTCAAGGTCAGGTTGGATGAGGCTTTGAGCAGCCTGATCTAGTGAAAGACGTCCCTGCCTATGACAGGGGGGTTGGAACTAGATGATCTTTGAAGGTCCCTTCCAACCCAAACCATCCTGTGCTTCCAAGATGTAGAAGGTTTGGGCTGGAGAGAGCAAAACCAGAGAGGTGCGAAGGGAGGGTTACAGTTTAGGCTGTCACACTTACAAACATGGTTGGCCCATACTGGAATGCACTGGGTACGCCGGGCACACCAGCATAATAAGGTAACCCAGTGTAGCTGTACCCCGGGGGCAAGGTCGGGTTGAGGAAGGGCTGCTGAGTTGTATGGTGAGTTTGTGTCTGGTTCTGTTGTGGCTGGGCGAGCGTTGTAGCAGGAGCAGGAGAGGCAGAATCCCCACGGCCAAATTTTGTTACGTCACCTGCGAAAGAAAGAACTGATCAGAAAAGCTACCAAAGCCACTCCAAACGTGGTGGACTGAAAGGATTCAAATCCTCTGAATACAAGTAGAAAACTACAGAAGAGAGCACATCCTACACTTGAAAGCCTGCAGTTGTTCATGGGAAGTGCTCTCCTGGTCTCTCTTCCTGATGGCCACAGGGACATTGCCTGTTTGTGGCACTGAACACAGTGCTGTGGCTAATCCATTGATAAAATGGAGACATCAATACTTACTTATCTCACATGGTCTGAGCAGATTCATTACTATCAGATCACTGCAATAAAACATGCTAAAAGCAGAAGTATGGTAAATAGCCAAAGAGCAAATG
The DNA here is from genome assembly GCA_008711295.1 of Anarhynchus alexandrinus. Taxonomy (NCBI): domain Eukaryota; kingdom Metazoa; phylum Chordata; class Aves; order Charadriiformes; family Charadriidae; genus Anarhynchus; species Anarhynchus alexandrinus. The sequence goes on along the minus strand of VUYV01000015.1, from coordinate 1,536,519 downwards.
GTTGATGGGTTAAAGTGTGACTCTCCTGGAGGTTAAACTGATTAGCTAAGCTTCATGGGCTGAAAGCAAGTTAGGATTTACAAGCAGTGATGAGTGTATTTTTGTCAATGTCTGTTTATTTATCAAGCATGACTAGTTAGATGTCTGGTTCCTCACACCACCAAAGTTCTGGAGACAGTAGCTGAAGGCCAGGAAAGCAAGGCTTGCATCGTGGGCCACCTTATTGAAGAAGTAGGAAGGGAAATTTGGTTATTAACCCAAAAGCAGCTTCCCAAGAGAAGTGATTATGAAGCAGAAAACTCCCAAACACTTGCATTTTCTGGCAGCCTACAGAGCACGTTCACATGTTTTTTAGGGAGGTGACATACATCAGTCACATCTATATTATTCCCAACCACTATACTTTTTTGTTTGTTACCAGGAAGTAAGACAATACTTAATATCATCATTATAGGAATTGTAATCCCTTTGGCTACAGTTTTAAGATGTAATCAGATGGCAGTGGATGAAAACCACTGGCTGAAAATCCTGGATGGCATTAATGTCATCAGTGCTGGTAACTGAAGAGCAAGAGCAGGAATTAGGAAGGGCTGCTTAGATCACAGGCTTTTGGGAATGAAGTCCATTAGATTTGGAGAGGGTGAGGGAGAACCTGCTAGATACAGCTCCTGCTGGGAACATACAAGTGCTAAAATAGCAGTAACAAAGTATGGGCAGCTGCTGAGGGGGGTCTATTCCAGTGCCAATAAAGGAAAGTAAGCCAGTTGAATTTCGAGAAGACTAAGCTATGGAATATTTTTCAAGCACCTGTATATGCTGAGTAAGGGCACTAGATGACACTGCTGTTTACATTCATAACAATTTTGCACTTATTCTCAAAGGCTATACAACTTAGTCCCAGAAGAAATCATGTATGAATCACTGACTAAGACCATGAAGAAATGTCAGTGTCAGGGTTGAGAGGGAGATGCTCGCTTTTGTTTGGACTAGTTTGGACTGATGGATTTAACTGCTTACAGAAGGGAAAAATGATTGCTGCTTCAGCAATGGCAGGATGACCTGCATTTAGAAACCAGCACATCTTACCTACCATCCTCATCTTTAAATTGCACTCACCTGAGTATGGGTTGTTAGCAAGGCTCCCGTCTCTGCCTGTCAAGGTTGCAGGAGCAGGGAATGTAATTCCATAGTAATCCTTGGAAAGAGACAACATCATTTATTAATAGTTGAAACTGTAGCAGAGCTGGACAGCTCTTAGCAACACCGTATTATAAGAAAATTTAAAAAGGAAGAACTAAAGGAAGTTTGGGCAGAAGCTGACTTCATTGCTTACAGCAAAGCTGAAGATTTACCTGGATCCTCAACTTCAAAATAAACCTACTCTATAGACATTTTTAATATTATATACAAATACTTCATCTCTTCAAGGTAAGTTTTCATCTCTTCAAGGTAAGTTAAAGGCAATAACTAAATGCTTTCCCCTGCCAGTCCTCAGCTCTGAGCTGTGACCTTCCATTGAGACTGTACCTGGAAGAGCAACAGACCATCAGGGGACAAAGACCTGGGGTCAGGCCAGGGCCTTAAGTGAATTGTGGATGTAGTCTAAAGGTTTTACCCTTGTATCGTGCTCTGTTTTCTAAGTCGAAATGTCAGGTAGGAGAACAGCACAAACATTAAAAGGAAGGAAAAAAAAAAAAAAAGGAGAAAAAGAGTTACTACCTGATGACTGGAAAATTTATTTAAACTATGTTACAGGAGACCTCAGATCAATAGTTTCCAAAGTGGGGTGTGCAAGACAATCCATTGGGGTCATGAAGAAAATGTTTTCGATACCATTAATAAATAAAATTTTAAAAATTTAAAAGTACCATTTGTTTAATCTTTTGCTCATCCTTTTTTAATTTTTATTTTTATGTATGTTTTATAACATACATATTAGTACAGTAACATATGTATATAATTTAGAAATAAAAATCTATTGCGGATGAGTGCTCACAGATTATTTACTGATGGAGTGTGTGATCTAAAAAGGTGGAGACCACTGCCTTAGATCATTCTTCTAGGTCCTCTACGGCAAGGTAAGACAGTCCTCACCCTAGAAAGCTTGCACTCCAAGATGACAGGACACGCCAGCAAAACCAAAGCAGCATTTTGTCTTCAGTTTGGGGAAACAGAACATTCATATTAAGAAAATGAGTTAAATTAAAAAAGAATGCCCTCCCAAATGTCAGGAGAAAACCCCGTTCTCACTGTACCAGCAGCCATGATCACCTCTCTCTGCTAGAAGCTTCCGAGGAAGCAATGACGACTTGCACTTGGAACTCTGCCCACTTTCACTTTCTAGATGTAAGCAGACCAGCATGTCAGACAAATATTCCCACCTCCTTGTGCTTCCCAGACACCTAATGCTGTCTGATTTCTATAACAAATTCAATGCACAATAAAACCACAAAAATCTAGAAATCACAATCATTGCATGAATAGTTGACGAAAAATCCTTTGTGACATTCATCCATTTATTTATAAATATCAACACACTGGGGACAAATAATTCAGAGGGGTGGGGGTAATGACAGATGACCATAAAGGAAAGCGTGCATTAAACCAGTATATAGAAATAATATCAGAGCATGAAATAAGAAAAATAGATGTTGGTAGGAGAGCAACTTGACAACAAAAAACAAGCAAGAACACACGCACAAGAGACCATTAGGAAACCCTTAATAGCATCTCCAGCACAGCTGCCCCAAAAGCCTCTGGTGCCGCACTTTCACATCCCCTGTTCAACCATAACAGCACAGCAGAAGTGCTCCCACCCCGCACCCCAAGAGCAGCCATGGGAAAGAACCAGCTCTCTTTCCCTATGGCCATCTCCAGATCATGCTTTGAGAAGCACAACAAAGCCTTCAGAAGAAAGTAAACAGAAAGCAAAACTGAAAACGGAAATATGGAAATTCTGACAGCATGATGAAAAGAAAGCCATGGCACCACATAAAGCCGCACACCCAGCAGCACCCCAAGCACAGCGCCCACCCGCACCACCACCAAGCCTCACCAGGCTCCTCACCACCACCGCCCACACGCCCACCATGGCTGCGCCCGCAACCCCACACACCCGCCTGCCGCACGGCGCCCCGACGCTCCTGCTCCTCCTGACGGCTCTCGCCACCACCCTCGCCTGCCACCACCTGCCTCCCTGCCACGCCACCTTCCTCTGGGACAGCCTCAAGAGCCTCCAGGACATGGCTCCCAGCCCGCCACAGCCCTGCCAACACCAGCAGCCGCCCTTCCCCTTCCCCGACACCCTCCTCCACACCAACCACCCACAGCAAGCCGCCACCACCGCCCGACACATCCTCGACAACCTCTTCGCCACCCTCAGCAGCCACAGCACCCCCCAACACTGGGATGCCAAGGCACAGCATGCCCTCCTCAACAAGCTCCAGCATTACATTCATCACCTGGAGCAATGCCTGCCAGACAACAGCGCGCTCATCAAAAGGCCAGGGCCCCGCAACCTCACGCTCAGCATCAACAAATACTTCAGGCGCATCCAGGACTTCCTCCGCACCCACAACCACAGCGCCTGCGCCTGGGACCACGTCCGCCTCGAAGCTCGCGCCTCTTTCCAACGCCTCCACAACCTCACACGCGTCATGTGCCGTTAGCCCAACGACCACCGCCAACCCGCACCGCCGCACCACCCATCCCCACCTCCGTCCTCCCGCCTCCCCTCACCCAGGGCAAGAGCCGCCGCAAGAACGGCCCTGCACCCTCAGCCTCCACTGACCCCTCCCCTATTCACAGATCCTGTTCTATTTATTTTCACAATGGGGTTTATCTATTTATTCACCTATTTATTCAACAGAAAATAAAGACCTCTTGCAAAAAGCTTGCCACTGCCTCTCGTCCCACAAGTACAGGAACGAGCCTTTGGGCTGGGGGGAAGCCAACGCCACTCAGCACCTACTGCCAGCCCTGCTCCCAACGGGACTCTGCACAGCCCGTGCCCGCTCTTTGCTCCGGCACCTCCCCAAGGAGGCACTTCCCTCAACCTCTTTGCAAAACCTCTGCCGGCCTTTAGCCATCGTCACCACAAGCATCTGACGGCCCTTGCCTCCTCCACACCTTCCACCTTCACACCAACTCGCCATCAGCTCTGCAGGCCTCGGGGCAAGGACGACACGGACCTGTCCGAGCCGCTCCACACCAGGGCCACAAACACCATCATCAGACGCACCAAACGCCTCTCCTATGAGGACAGGCTGAGAGCGCCGCCGGTGTTCAGCCCCCAGAAGAGAACGCTCCGGCCAGACCTTAGTGCGCCCTTTCAAGACTTCAAGGGGGCTTGTAAGAAAGACGCGGGCACGCTTCTCCGTAGGGCCTGGAGCGATAGGACAAGGGGCAACGCCTTTAAACCGACAGAGGGGAGATTCACACCACACGCAAGCAAGACAGTGTTTGCCACGAGGGTGGGGAAACACCGCAACGGGGTGCCCGCAGAGGCGGTAGGTGCCCCGGCCCCGCAAACGTTCCAGGTCAGGGTGCCCTGCACTCGGACCAACCGCATCCACTCAAAGAGGTCCCTGCTCGTTGCTGGGCCGTTGCACCAGATGACCTCCCAAGGTCCCTCCCAACCCAAACCAGGACACAACTCTATGCCTTGGATCTGGCGGAGTTCGCCTGCTCTTGCCACTTCCCCCATTTCTCACAACAGCTCTCTCGTTGCCCTGCTTGAAAACAACTTGCAGCACCAACTGTTCCAGGGCAACGGGGACAAGGTCTAGCCACGCACCTCCAACATCAGCCCACCTCCTGCAGGCACGGCCCCTCGGTCTGACAAAGCATCGCGCCACAGCCAGGGCCCCAAGCACAGCACCCACCAACACAACGTGGCCTCACACCACCATGCCTCCCAGCCCGCCACCGCCTTGCCGCTGCCACCACCACCACACGCAGGGTTCCCCTCCGCCAAAAGCTTGCAGAAAACACGTGCCAGCGTCTCTCACGCAAGCAGAACACCATCCTTGCTCTCCGAAGGCGCACAAAAACCACAGCCACTGCAACCTCCACCTCCTCCTCCCACTAGAGCTCTACAACTCCATCAGCTGCAACAGCTCCACCTCCACCTCCACAGGACTCTTGGGCACCTCTCCTCTAGGCCCGCAGGGGCTCAGGCCATCCCAAAGGCAAGACCCTTTGCTTACGGGGGACATTTTCTACTTTGCTCTCCAGACACCTCAGGCAAGGAGGCAGACACAACGCAACGAGACCCCTGCTACAGGGGCACGCGCGGAGGACCACAGCCAGGGACCCAACGTGGCGGCGGCGGCAGCAGCAGGAGCAAAACTCTTCCCTTTTCCTCTTCCTTTTCCTCCAGCCTTGCCTCCCCATTCTCGCCACCTTCAAACACGGGAGCTGGGGCAGCTCCATCCACAAACACGTCCAGTGCTCAAGTGCCTACACCCAGAGCCACCTCCTCGCCAGCCACCGCCACCCCCGGGCCCTCCCTCCAGCCAGGGGCTCCCCAGCCTCTGCCAAGTGACGTCGCTTCACAACCCTTCCCAACACGAAAAGGAAAGGCCAGCTAACATGAAAGCAAAGGCGAGCCACAAGTGAAAGGAAAACGCACCACAACCAGCACCAGGGCAGGACAGACGGAAAAGACGCTTGGGCAGGAAGGGAGACTTCCGCGGCAGAAAAGAGGCACGACAGCTCACCCTGCAGGCAGCAGGGAAACCCTAACACCTCCCACGGGCACACCTGCCCCCACGGGCTCTGCCCCAGCGCTTTCGCATGCCCCGCTCAACCACTACGGCCAACCTCCCCACAACACACCACCAGCAAAGCACCGCCACCCCACCAACGCACTTCCCCCAAGACCACCACAGCCACCAGCCAAAACTGAAAACCACAGCCGGAAACTCGCTGCAATCAGAAAGCGAGGAAGGCAAAGCCGCCGCACCGCATAAAGCCGCACACCCAGCAGCACCCCAAGCACAGCGCCCACCCGCACCACCACCAAGCCTCACCAGGCTCCTCACCACCACCGCCCACACGCCCACCATGGCTGCGCCCGCAACCCCACACACCCGCCTGCCGCACGGCGCCCCGACGCTCCTGCTCCTCCTGACGGCTCTCGCCACCACCCTCGCCTGCCACCACCTGCCTCCCTGCCACGCCACCTTCCTCTGGGACAGCCTCAAGAGCCTCCAGGACATGGCTCCCAGCCCGCCACAGCCCTGCCAACACCAGCAGCCGCCCTTCCCCTTCCCCGACACCCTCCTCCACACCAACCACCCACAGCAAGCCGCCGCCACCGCCCGACACATCCTCGACAACCTCTTCGCCGCCCTCAGCAGCCACAGCACCCCCCAACACTGGGACGCCCAGGCACGGGATCGCCTCCTCAGCAAGCTCCACCACCACAGCCAGCAGCTCCAGCAATGCCTGCCAGACAACAGCACGCTCCTCCAAGGCCCAGGGCCCCGCAACCTCACGCTCAGCATCAACAAATACTTCAGGCGCATCCAGGACTTCCTCCGCACCCACAACCACAGCGCCTGCGCCTGGGACCACGTCCGCCTCGAAGCTCGCGCCTCTTTCCAACGCCTCCACAACCTCACACGCGTCATGTGCCGTTAGCCCAACGACCACCGCCAACCCGCACCGCCGCACCACCCATCCCCACCTCCGTCCTCCCGCCTCCCCTCACCCAGGGCAAGAGCCGCCGCAAGAACGGCCCTGCACCCTCAGCCTCCACTGACCCCTCCCCTATTCACAGATCCTGTTCTATTTATTTTCACAATGGGGTTTATCTATTTATTCACCTATTTATTCAACAGAAAATAAAGACCTCTTGCAAAAAGCTTGCCACTGCCTCTCGTCCCACAAGTACAGGAACGAGCCTTTGGGCTGGGGGGAAGCCAACGCCACTCAGCACCTACTGCCAGCCCTGCTCCCAACGGGACTCTGCACAGCCCGTGCCCGCTCTTTGCTCCGGCACCTCCCCAAGGAGGCACTTCCCTCAACCTCTTTGCAAAACCTCTGCCGGCCTTTAGCCATCGTCACCACAAGCATCTGACGGCCCTTGCCTCCTCCACACCTTCCACCTTCACACCAACTCGCCATCAGCTCTGCAGGCCTCGGGGCAAGGACGACACGGACCTGTCCGAGCCGCTCCACACCAGGGCCACAAACACCATCATCAGACGCACCAAACGCCTCTCCTATGAGGACAGGCTGAGAGCGCCGCCGGTGTTCAGCCCCCAGAAGAGAACGCTCCGGCCAGACCTTAGTGCGCCCTTTCAAGACTTCAAGGGGGCTTGTAAGAAAGACGCGGGCACGCTTCTCCGTAGGGCCTGGAGCGATAGGACAAGGGGCAACGCCTTTAAACCGACAGAGGGGAGATTCACACCACACGCAAGCAAGACAGTGTTTGCCACGAGGGTGGGGAAACACCGCAACGGGGTGCCCGCAGAGGCGGTAGGTGCCCCGGCCCCGCAAACGTTCCAGGTCAGGGTGCCCTGCACTCGGACCAACCGCATCCACTCAAAGAGGTCCCTGCTCGTTGCTGGGCCGTTGCACCAGATGACCTCCCAAGGTCCCTCCCAACCCAAACCAGGACACAACTCTATGCCTTGGATCTGGCGGAGTTCGCCTGCTCTTGCCACTTCCCCCATTTCTCACAACAGCTCTCTCGTTGCCCTGCTTGAAAACAACTTGCAGCACCAACTGTTCCAGGGCAACGGGGACAAGGTCTAGCCACGCACCTCCAACATCAGCCCACCTCCTGCAGGCACGGCCCCTCGGTCTGACAAAGCATCGCGCCACAGCCAGGGCCCCAAGCACAGCACCCACCAACACAACGTGGCCTCACACCACCATGCCTCCCAGCCCGCCACCGCCTTGCCGCTGCCACCACCACCACACGCAGGGTTCCCCTCCGCCAAAAGCTTGCAGAAAACACGTGCCAGCGTCTCTCACGCAAGCAGAACACCATCCTTGCTCTCCGAAGGCACCCAAAAACCCCCCGCAGAGGCGGGATGTGCCCCGGCCCCGCAAACATTCCAGGTCAGGGTGCCCTGCACTCAGAGCAGCCTCCAACATCTGCCTATCTCCTGTAGGATCGAGCCTCTGGGGTGGGTGGAAGCCACCAGGACTCAACACGTACTAGGGCAGGAAGTGCTCCATGCACTAGAGTACAGAGTCCCCTGCAGCGTGTGGTGAAGTCCATGGTGAAGCAGGGTGTCCGCTGCAGCTCACGGACGTTAATGGTGGAGCAGATATCCGCCTCTGCCCATGGAGGATTCCATGCCAGAGCAGGTGGATGTCTAAAGGTGGCTTTGACCCCATGGGAAGCTCATGCTGGCACAGCTTCCTGACAGGAGGTGTGGCCCCATGGGGGACCCCCTATGTCTGTTCCTGCGGGACTGCACCCCATGGAAGCGACCCACACTGGAGCAGTTCTTGAAGTACTGTAGCATGTGGCAAGGACCCATATTAGAGAATTTTGTGGGGGTATGCCTCCTGTGTGAGGTACCCCATGCTGGAGCAGAGGAAGGTTGTGAGGAATCCTCCCCTTAGGAGGAAGCAGCAGCAGAAGCTATGTGTAATGAACTGACCCACAACCTCCATTCTCCGTCCCCCTACACCACTGTGGTGGAAGAGGTAGAGAGAATCAGGAGTGAAATTGCGCCTGGGAAGAACAGAGGGGTGGGGGGAAAGTGTTTTTAAGATTTGTTTTTATTCCTTATTATCCTACTCTGATTTTACTGGTAATAATTTAAGTTCATTTTCCCCAAGTCGAGTCTGTTTTACCTGTGTTGGTAGCTGGTGACTGATCTCTCCCTGTCCTTATGTCGACCCTTTTGTTGGTTTTTTTTTTTCACCCTCCTGTCCAGCTGAGGAAGGGGGGTGATAGCGGGGCTTGGTGGGCACCTGGCCTCCAGTCAAGGTCAACCCAACATGCTATGCCACTTCTGGCCTCAGAACTGCAAGTATTTTGTCATTTTGCTGCTCTGAAAATAATGCCATTCATTTCAGTCAACAATTTTTCCAAGGATCATGCCTTCATCGGTTTTTTAAAAATCTTCATTAATGTGCTGCACTTTATTTTTTTAATTCAGGATGTGCAGCTGGACAGGGTTCTGTCTGGGACACTCCTGTACCCACCTTTGACTATCTGACTCTGGCTGTCCTCAGACTCCACATGGAAGACCTGATACTGACTTGGACCTTTAATTATGGCATTCATCCAGTGACACTTTTTTCCAGATCACTGCTCATTGCTCCATTTCTGCCTCTATGGATAGACTGCATCACTTAATCCTGTGACCTTTCTCAGTTACATACTACCAACCTTTCCCTCCAAGATCCTTACCCTAGTTTTCTGATAAAAAAAAAGAACCTTTAACAAAGAGCCTCAGCCTAGATTGCAGAAAGGTCATCTGTCTATGAACTCAGCCTCTCTCACACACCATTTACATTCTGGATCCAGGTAAGGAATAAAACTTCCTATACTCTCCTTCATTTGCTCAGATGCTTTTTCAAGAATTGCTCCCAAATGCTCACCTGCATTTGTTCCCGTGATGCGTACTCAAAGATCTCCACCTATGAGCACCTCCACAACCAGTCAGATGCACCTACTGGCTGACAATTTGTGTACTTGATGTTCAGCCCTACCTCTTGGCAAAAGAAAATATTCATGCCCAGATTTCAGTTTGATTTGACAAGATGTCATACTGTTGCTACGAGAACTAAAAGTTTCTCCACTCAAAAGCACAGAGCAGATTTGTTTCTATTTACAGAATTTGCAGATGGACAAATGCATGGTGCAACATTTGCTCTATATCAATTTACACCACCTAGAGAAACTGTTTGTGGATATTAAAAAAACTCCAGAATACAGCACATAAGAATAAGGTCTTAATCACCATCAAATGAAACAATATGTGTTGCACAAATGATCAACACTGAAGATAACTTGATTAAAATTAAATAAACCAAGCCATTTACTTACCATTGGCAGCCTGGATTGAAGCATCTGGAGATCATCATAACCATAAATCTGCTTAAAAACAGATAACAATACAATTATTATAACACTTTTCTCTGACACCAATTTGGGGCTTTAAACAGAGTTTGACCTAGGCCCAGTCTATTTTAAACGTGTACAGCTATACATCACATTGTGCTATCATGGTGCACTGTAGCATTTTAAGGCTAGTAGAGCCAAGCTTAAAACAGCTTGTCACTCTGATGTTGTTTCTTGGTGACAGAAGTCCTCTGAGGAGAGTCTGACTGTCCCATCTTCAATACTGTTTTCCCAGATGCATCAATTATCAACTTGTGAAAAATCTACAGGGCATTCAGATTTGGGAGTAAGAGCAAGTCGTCTTTGCTGCAATCATTACTTCTGAGAGAAGAAGAATTTAAGATTTAACAACTAGACCACAAGGCAACCTATGGTATCCCCTTGCGTTCAGTGTGATACAGAAAGATCATTAGAATAAAGTTTCTGATTCAAAAAACAGACAACCAAAAAAATGTTAATCCTGGTCAGACATCAAAAAGTTATGTGCAATCTTTGAAAGTATGACAGATAGGACACATGGCACTTTTCAACCATTACTACAGTAAATCTAATCCAGTAACACAAACCTGAATGAGTTTAATTTTACTCAAAGAGCCTAAAACCTGATACCACTGAAAACTACAGCAACACACATTTGGCTTCAATAGCAGCCAAATCAGGTCTGTACCAACAGTTCTTCAGTTTACTATCAACAGTAAACCCCCACTGAATATGTTTCATATATTTTTGAGCATTTGGAACAAGAATTCCAGGTGCAACATGTGCCAGCAGAACTGCCTTGGCATATACAGCAGCAGGTCTGGAGGGCAGATTTGCACCAAGGATTAAGCAACCAAGGACAGGAACAATTAAATTGCTTACTGGGTAGGCAGGCAGAAGTCCTCCAGGTCCCACAATATACTGGTTATGCAACAAGGGTGGTACACCTTGGGGCAGGTTTGGGGGAGCTTTGCCTGTAGAATCAAAATACAGACACTTTAACAAGCCTTAAGAAAAGAAAAGGCTTCAGCATTGAGACAAGACAGCTCACAAGCCCTGGTGGCTGCACTGTCAGCTTGTAAAGAGCAGAACCACACTGAAGAATTTTGTGCTGATTGATGAAAATGCTCAAAATAGCCTGAAGAGTTTAACTATGCCTGAAGGAAGGGAATGCACAGGCTACTTAAAGACTGAAAACAGTCCCATTAGAGAACAGTCTGATTTTGTCATTTACTTTATCCAAGAGGATTACAAGAATTACAGAAAATTCTCCTTTCCTCAGACGTCTCCTGAAGGCAAAACTTAGGCATTGTTCTCAATCTAAGAGCAAATTCTCTCCTTCCATTTTCTGCTCTGTCAACGCGCTCTCCCTCATCGCCAGCAATAGACTGGAAAGCACTAAATGTTGCCAGCATACTTTTTGGGGGTGACTTATGCAGCTGAGAATAGCAAAGAGAAGATGACTGGAACAGTTTCAGCTGCCTCGCTGAAGCAGTGCTAGGAAGCACAAGAGTAAAAAAAATGCACTGTGGCCAGTCATCAGACATTTCATTTAAACGGTATGGGAATAAGACATGAGAAATCCTTCTGTAAGTATGTTTGATCTCAGTGTTTAAATCATTCACTTCCCTCCACAGGATTTCCTTGTAGCAGTTCAGGTTGATTAGAGAAGCAAGACAGAATTTAGTATTGCTTGCTCTTCAGTGTAAGAAGCCTCCCCACCTTCTCTCTCTGTGGACCCTTTTTCTGAAGTGCCATTTGCTGTGGAATGACCCAGACATCAGACACTTTCTTCCTTTCTGTAGATGTGGCAGTAGGGATGTGGCATATGATAACGAGGACACTGTAGTATATTTTGATACTGCCAAATGAATTCAAGTCACAGAGAAGACTGAAATTAAAGCTTATGTGAACTCACAGCCAAGAGCTGATCACAACTTGGAATACAAACTGGGCGAAGCTCCTAGCCCAAAACTTCCGAAGTCAGAACTGCTCTGGTGTCTATTTATAAAGCTCTTTGGGGATGGAATGTGCTATATAAATGCCACATAACACCCTAACAAATGGTTCAAATACACAAAACCAGGCAACTTTATTTGATACACCAGCAAACAAAGCATGCTGAAAATGCTAGTCAAGAGTGTGGATTTCTTAGCGTAGTTACGGCTGGTGAGATGCCCAACTGACAGACTTGCTGACTGAAGTCCTCTGTCTATCCACGTGATCTGTTAATATTGCAAACCTGAAGACACTAAGGGAGCTGCCCGTGTGGTAGCAGCTGGCATAGACACACTGGTAACGCTCAGGCCAAGGCTGTTTGTAGTGTTCATACTGCTTGCCATGCTGACAACTGAAGAGGTGGTGCTAGTGGCTGAGGTTGAAGCAGTTGAAAAGGTTGTTGAGGGCTGGAGCGAAGACGTGTTCTCAACATTAGTGTGCTAGAAAAAAGACAAAAAGAATGAGGATCACAGAGCAAATAAACCACAGTAGAAGATGCTGGGGGAGGCAGGCATCAAAAACACACATTCCCAACAATCTTTTAAGTAACAGCAGCACATGCAGAGGAAAAGGATATGCGTTACCTATGTTCCAAGCAAGCAACTAAGTTGCATGCTTGTGCTTTTTAAGTATTCAAAGAAAATTATTATGGGAGTTAAATTCAAACCGCTACACCATCACAAAATTTTACCACAGCAACTCAAGTGTCACTCCACTGCATTATTTCTTGCCCTTTGCTTGCATACTCCTTCATTTAAGATAACAAGTACTAGCTTAAACTCCTATATTCTTCCAAAAGATAGTATTTGTTTTCAAAATACAGGACACTACTACCACGATTTCCTCAATGCACTTGTGGAATTTAAAAGATTAAAACTGCAGCGCTCTACAACAGAATCAATGTGGTAAACTGAAACGTAGATCAGATATATTACAGGAACATATGAGGATAAAGAGTTCCTGGTTTGAATCCAGCACAATACAGTGCCTTAGCTGTAAGCTGATCACCCTTGCAAAACAGTGTCATCAACACACAGAAGCCAAAACAACTCTGACAACAGAAAAGAAGGACATTTGGATACACGTGAATTTTTAAGTTACATATTCAGTAGGGACGGGGCATTACAAATCAAAATACACGCATAAAGAAAAGCGGTAACCTATCTGCACATGCCAGCTGGGAATGTACAGAAGTACCTTATCACAGAACAAGGCAGCGTGTCTCTGACTTTTGTCTGTGCAACCTTATCTACAGCACTGTCATTTGCCTTGTTATCTCAAATGCATTAAATACACAGGTAACAACAATGCCACATGGTAAACTCTAAAATCATCTGTCATGAGACATTTGTCATGACATGTATCATTCCATCACCTGCCTTTTGCCAGCTACCCTCTCCAGTGGAGACTGCTAACAGTCCACATTTTGGAACAGTTTCAGACAGCCACTTCTAAATTATTTTTTTTTTTTTTTTACTACATTTTTTACAAGAAATTCTTTCTTTATTCCATCCTCTGCATTCCATTTCCTCTGCAGTTGTGTGACAGGCAAGTCTCCCTAATAGTTATTCCCAATCTAGTACAAATCACAAGTGGTAAAGACTCTTTTTTTACCACAAGAGGGCTGGCCATCCTTCTCCGCCGAGATAAGGCTCGTTTCAGTTCTTAGTGTACTGGGACACAATGAACTTTAAGAGAGGGTCTTAATCATCAGATAAACTGACTATATGCCAAACATCTTTTGAAATGCAAATAGGACTTACTGCATGTGATGTGCTTGAAGACAACACGGAGGCAGGGGAGAGACTGCTCTGGTGATTGGAAAGGGAACTAGAAAGAAATTGTCAAGAATTAATAAAATTCATTTTTCCTAGAACTATTTTTAATATGTATTTATATATACACACATACATACACACACAGACAATAGGATACTAATTAGAGAATAAAAATTGTACATGTGTCTACGCATACACACACACAGAGTAGGGTATTAGTTAAAAAATTATCTGTAGGGGTGTGTGCATATATATACACACACACACACACCCCCTTACAGGCATTTATTCCTTTAACTAATATCCTACTACCTTTTAATGAAAAAAACCTGAAGCACAGAGACAACTATTACTAAGAAGAAACATTTAAAACACCACTCATTTGCATTTATCAATTTACTGTATTTTTAGAAAAACAATAGCTGCTTCAGGACTTATGTGGCAGTCACTCCAAAACATGTACAGTTCAAAACCAAAAGGTTCACACAGCACATGGATTGTTTCTCATTCCTCCCCTGAGCAACTGCTGCTGCCTGCTACGGTGCACAGGTATGAATTAGGTGAGGCAGTGCTTTGGTTTGACTCACTATGGTATTTCTCATATTTAACCTGCATAACATTAGTTCAACCAATTAGAACTGCAGGGTATTTGGCCCGTAACTCTGCCAGAACACCCAATACACTCTCAAAAGACAAGGCTCAAAAACCACAGCAAATGAAAAGCATCTGTGAAAGTCCCAAAATCAGCCATACTGCTACAGAATCTGGCAACTTAATCAAGGCTGGTTCATACCACTACATCCCACCAAAAGCCATTTCTTTGAAAAGATGAATCAGAACTATCAGTTCAGTTTTATACTGTAAAATATGAGAATAAAGAATCCCCTGCTGAAAAACACCTGCAGATAGCTTAGTTTTAGGAAAACTCTGTTTTAGCACCACCTTTTTTCCCTAACTGACCAGGCCTGTGAACTTTTGGCAGTAACAGCAGCACCAACATTGATTGGTAATCCAAAGATCTTCCAATGTCTTCCAGAAAGGTAACTGAAACTGATTCTTAAACATTTACACTGACAAAAGTTATACTTTACATTCCAGGTCAAGAAGGTAACACAGTACAGTATGGAATAAACAGAATGAAGACTGATCAAAGGGAAACAAAACAAGGCTATAATAAATGTGTACGATTTGGTGCTCAAAAAGCCCCTCATCATGTGATATCAGAAGCAAGAGAGATCCTAACCATAACAAATATTTTAGTGTTCTCTATGGAAATAGCCACAAGAAAATACAGTAGTTTTAATAACAAAGTTGCAGGCTAAATTATATACCCTAATTTAAAGGCAGATACTTCTGGCAGCTCTTTGAGGTGTGAGGCCAGAATAAATCTTGTCAGTTTCATAGATTAATTTATCTTTGATTCTTTAAAACTGTACCCCATCCGCAGGAATTACAATGACACCACTTCAGGCAGCAAGGAAAGAAAAAGTTCAGCCCAACATACAGTTTTAAACTACTCCCTCACCCACTCTCCCTGGCTCTTTTAATAAGCCTTAATTCACCATCTGACCTATAGTAGAGATGCAGACAAGAGCTGCCAGCACAACCAAGTCAGACATACTTGGAATTCAGTCATCATCTTTTCATGGCAGTTGGTATCCGCCCAACAGCATCAACCCTCCAACTAAAATTTCTACCAATGTACTCAGCTTTTCAACAAACAGATGTGGGGAGACCATGTTTCTAACATGAATGGAATAATTCTTGTTATTTGACATATTTACCATTACCATATTTACCATTTTATTCAACAGAAAACACCAGTGTATTAAAAGAGAACAAACTATGTCCTAGCTATGAAACAGGAAAAAATCCTGACATCCCACTGAATTAATTTCTTACATCAACAAATACAGCACAAAGGGGAGTATTAAAAATGTAATTCAACCAATATAGATGTCACCTGTCTGAGGATGAAGCTCAAGTAACAGGCACTGAGAAAATCAGACATAGTGCAAGTGAGCTAAGCTGTGCTGAATGCACTTCCAGGAACACCAATCTAATATTTCAAAATGTCTTAAGGAATGTCTTAGAAAAAATAAAAAACACACACTTTCCCTGTGGAATTATTTCTGTTTTTTAATTTTAAGAAATACAAACAAATGAAACTACAGCATTTCAAAATTAGCCAGGAAGTAAATGTTGAGGAACGATTTCAAACATACGACACTAAACAAACAGCAGGCACTGTGGACAAAGTAGGCAAAACAAACTGGGGGAATCAATTTAGCTGGCTGGCATGACTGAAGCAAAAGACCCTTGAAACACAAAGTTGTTTATATACCACAAAGACCTGGGGGCAGCAGCTAGTCTACCATTAAGAGGTAGCCTACAGCTCATACTCTGCAGCCAGAAACATCCTGTTCTCTACTGAATCTCTCTCTTAATTCTAGTTAATGTCAGAAAAGGGAACCCTGGTGTCTAACAGCCCCCATACACAATCACCCTTACGTTTGCTGTTTCCCCAAAATAGAACCCCTTTCGGTTTAGCACAAGTCCTACTGTACCTGCTTAACTGGGAAAGTGAGCTGCTGGCCAAATCACTGGACTGAGGCAAGCTGGGCAATGTTGCCACGTGCTGCGATGCTGAAGGCAGAAGCGAAGCAGTGGTGGATACCACACTAGCCAGAGAACCAGCAGAAGGTAGTGAAGGAGGAGGCTCTGTCTTAGGCGCTGGAACTGATG
The DNA here is from genome assembly GCA_008711295.1 of Anarhynchus alexandrinus. NCBI lineage: Eukaryota > Metazoa > Chordata > Aves > Charadriiformes > Charadriidae > Anarhynchus > Anarhynchus alexandrinus. The sequence continues at coordinate 1,519,923 of VUYV01000015.1, read as the reverse complement.
AAGTAGCTGCAACAAGTTAAAAAGATACATTCAAATTCAAATTCCAGCATACGTGATGTCCCAGCCTGGATTCAGGAATGCAGTAGTATTCTCCCCTTGATTTACAAAAACCTGACCATTAAGAACGAGTAATGGTATCAAGCAATCTGGGTATTAAGGAAAATTCAAACAGCAACAGAACTATAATTTTTTTCCCTTTAAGCTCTTCATCTACAACAGATTTCTAATTTTCACTGCTACACATGTAGTAAACTACAATCTTCCGCACTTCACCTTCCACTATCTGGATTACTAGTGTTTGTTCACAAGTCAATCCTCATTTTAAAATTCCTTGCATTTGGTTCCACAAACAAAAGTCATGTGCCCTTTTCAAGGCACTGTACAAACCTGCTTTTACCTACAGCTCTGCTTCTTCATTCAAATCTACACAACTCCTTTGATGATCAAGATTTAGATCACTGGAGTACAAAGGCACATACAACTTAACAGTTTGGAGTACTCAGTCAAATGTGTAATGCAATAGAATAAAAGAAGCTACAATAAAGGGCCAAAACTAAGCACAGCATTAAGCATTTTTAATGGCTAAAGAGCTGCCAAATAGTGACTTTATTTGACCTAGATAGCAAAAACTGTTTAGCATTAATATCACTTTTTAGGCTACACAGAATAAAACTTGTTTACCACAAAAGTGCTTTTCCAAAGGATCACTATACTGTAACAAGAGACTGAGCAACTCTACTGCCCAACATAATTCCCAGCTGTTTCTACACTTATCTTTTTTTCTGCAAAGATAATATAAGGAACTAGAGACATTCACCCACCAATAAAACCCAGAAAGAGAGTTGAGCCCTGCCTTCTGCTGGGCCATGCTTCCATACCACACCAGAGACCACTACCCAGTGGATTATCACTAACTTGCAATGCATGTGAAGACAGTTTTAGAATGGTCACCAAACAGAAGTCAGATATATGCTTGGAAGTTACACGTCACAGGTTGTTCACGTTACTGGTTTGGTTTCTTCACTAAGTGACCCAAGTCAGGTTGCTGGATTGGGTGCTATGCAAACAGAAATCAAGAAGTCTTGGCCTTGGCAACAGGTGTGAGGGTAACCAACAACAAAGAAGGATATTCAAGTGATAAACAGAAACATTGTTATGAAGGCAGCAACTATATCACCTGATACCTCCTGGCAAGATACATATAAAAATAAGTAAATAACTTTTACAACTCTCAATACATTTAGAGCAAGGTTCCCTTCTTGAAGCAAAAGTAGATGTCCTCAATACAAAAGACAGAATCACCATCTTCATTAAGACCCCTTACAACATTCCTGAACACAGTGTATAAGACAAAGAAAGCCAGGAGACAGGTAGGGTGGTCAGAATTATAACACACCAGTCACACTTTGAACTAAGGGTTTAAGAACCACGAGATCTGGATATTAAAAGGACAACAGCAGCAAAGATGAGAGATGAACAACTAATACTATTATCAGCACATACAGAAGGGAAGAGGTCAGCACTTTCAAAAGTTAAGAGAAAAATTCAAAATAGTTTGGATGCATGAAATAGATACATGGAAGAAGACTGATTCCAGTTTATGTGCCTGAGATACACAAAAAACCAAAACCGTTCTCAAAAGAGAACTGTCATAGTAAAAGGGACTAATAAAGCCTTTACAGAATAATTACAAAAATACTAGGAATACTCAGATCTTTGCTTTCCATAGCAAAAAGACAAGTCCTATGCTGAATTATTTATTAATTTTGTACACAAGAGTAAGAAATGTTTCCACTTGAAAAGTTATATATAACAATCTTTATATATAACATATATAACAATCTTTATATATAACATATATAACAATCTTTTAACTGGTAACTCTTTGGGCATATGCACTCCTCCTGCTCATTTGAACTGAACTTGGGAATGGCAAAACACTGTTTACAGGTCTGACTACTCAACTTCTTTCGACTCAGAAGAACTAACCAAAAAAAAAAAAAGGCTGCCCTACTAATGACTGACCTGAAGAGGAGGAGAGACCTAAAATTGAAGTGTTGGAATTTCAAAAGATGTTTATTTACACTGCTGCCCTTGAAAACATCCACAGAGCAGCACAGAAAGTTCAGAAGACTGAGTACTATACTTTAAGTATTTCAACTCCAGGAAGAAAGTTGTAGGGGTGCTACAAGTAAAATACCGCATTAGAAACAGGCCAAGATGAAGATAACAGTAACGCCTGTATCAGAGCCAGTATTGCGTTAATGTTACTCCACTGCAAGGCAGCAATCTACCCGGCAGAGGGAGCATGTTAGTCACCCCTATTCCCCACGGGCTCCTAACGGCACAAGTAGCACTTACCCAGTGAGAGGCACATTCAAAGACTGTGACTTTGTTTCATTACAGATAAATGCTACTTGCAGCTTCCCAAATGAGAACTAGAAGAACTGCTAAGAAATTTTATATTATTTTTTAATTTTATAATAAATAATTTTTGCAGGTAAATTCAAAAGGAAAAGCAGCAGCAAAGCAGCTTCTCTAATTCTAAGACTGCTTAAGTTTGTAGATTTAATAGGGCTGGTTTCATACTTCAGTTTTAGTCAAGAAGCAAGCAATGTATCCTATGCAAGTACAAAATAAACTCAAATGTGTCACAGCCAAAAACCAGTCAGGGAGAACAATATAAAACCTTAAACCAGATATCACTGCTACAGTTGCACGCACAGCAAGTAGCAAGGAAAGATCAGAAAGTCCTGTGCACAACCAAGCTTTGTAAACTTACTGTCAAGAGTGGCCTGTGTTCTCACACCGCTGTGCCCATTCTGTAAACAGAGGAGAAATGAATGAATAAATCATCTTAGAGGTATATTAAATTTTCAGACTGAATCACACATTGAACATGCTTCATGCAAAAATCTATATTAATTCTAACTTGAAAGACAGAAGAAGGCAGAAAATTAACTTTTTACTGCCTTTAACAAAACCACATAATAGTTGTCTCAAGTGCAAGGTGTCCTGAACATACAGAATCCCATACACTACCCATACTACACCCAGCAGCAGCAGACCTTCCCATGTACTGTATATAACAAACTTCAGGTTCACACTGATATGAAAGAAAGAATTTCATTAACATATAGGAAATGGTTGTGCTTTTGATCTAATGCAACTCACAATTGTAACTATCCAAGTTACACAGAGACGCCAATTTTTTTCCATTGAAAGATAAGACTTGAGAAGCACCAGTTGTTTTTTGGATAACGCTGGAGTACAGAAGTGGATAGTCTACGCTTGATCCTCACCAGTACATACGAGCTAGTGCAGAAGACAAGTGTGACTGAGCCACTGCATAACAAAGGCCAGAAGTAAATAAACTTATAAACTCTCACAAGTTCCTTAAACATTTAATAAATTAAGTTCTCTTAAAACAAGCCTACATTCCATATACAAAGAGAGTAGGTGCTTTTGAATCTCTGAAAAGAGATCCTCTCTGTCCTAGATTAGACCTCTCCCTGTGCTTTTTAAAATAAAACTTGAAACTAATTCCCACTGGTGTTCAAATCCAACAAAAGAGTAATGCTGGAGGGGTCACAAACAGTTTGGGATCCATTTGCTAGGTGCCATATAAATTTAATAAATACTATACCTTTGGATAAAAACTGTCAAGTTATGGCAAAATACCATGACTAGTATTTACATACATAGATAATTCCTTTTTTAAAAGCTAAGCTTTAGGGAAGGAAACTCAAGTAGAATGTTAAGTGTTACTAAGAAAAAAGGTCAAACAGCAATTTAAGATGTCAAACCCATAAAATCAGAGGCTCTTATATTCCAAATACAGTATGGCCAAAAATGGCTACACAATAGGTAAAGCAAAAACAAACAACCGGGTGGGCTTGGGAATAAAAAAATACCACTTGGCTTGGCTGAAAGTATGAACATAGCAGGGTAATAAGAGCCTAACATGGATAAAAATATTTCACCTTTTTCAAGGTCTTATTTCTGAAATTCACTCACCGTAACTGCAACAGGGGTTGATTCAGATGGAGCCATGGAGCTTTGGTACGCTATCCTACTATGCACAGAAGACTGGTCATAGGAGGAAGTTGTTGTTACTGGGCTAGTGCTCTGGGATGAGCAGGTCAGACTGGAAGAGGTGATGGCAGAGGTTGTGTAGGTGGACTCCTGTACTGTATTGGATATTGGCAAAGAGGTATTCAAAGGATCACTGGAAAAAGTAAAAATTATTTATCATCTTGGTAAATGACATCTCAAACACCTTCATGAAAATATCAGCTCCCATATAATTATCCAGAACTACCTTAAACACACAATCAAATCTACATAATTTATACTAGAAAATCTAATAATGAAAAAAATATAATTTTGCTTTGGTCCCCAGTAATTACTGCTTCAAAGCTATCAGCTGCACTAAGCACCATGCACCTTCCTCCTGCTGGCCCAACCCAAACAAGAGTTAACACACAAACACTTTTCAGTCCTGTTACTTCCACATTCTCAAAGGATAAATTCATGATCATAATCTCTCTTTTTTTAAACAACTAGATCCATGAAGTCTGCTATATGATGAGAAATACCCAGTCTCTTTTTACAATAGAATTCTAACATTACAGTAGCAATCTAACAGAATTAACTATGCAAAGAGGAAAAAATACTTTAAAACATGCAGTAGTGTTTTACTTTCTAAACATCTTAAATCATTCATAGAACTAGAAATGAACGTGAAAGTTCATTTTTACTAGTATTTCTGAATTAACTTCAGGAAGCTTTTTACTGAAGCCAATTTTTGAATGAATCAGGAAAGAAAAAAAATGGGTTGCTGGTATGTTGGTATTTATCGTTGGCTATTTTAGCATTTCAGTAAGAGCTTCTGCATACTGAAAGCCTGGCTTCTTTTCTCATCCTACAGGAGCATCAGATCTATAATCTGTTGCCAATCTACTGGCACACATGTATGGTACAAGGGTTATCTCTCCTGGATCACAAGCAGAAAAATTTGAGTTGTGAGGAAAAAACCCTCAAACAAATATGAAAGTTAGGACAATTAAACATGGGAAAGCAATTCTATACAGGGTAGCTTATTATAAGATTAGTTAAATTCATGTCATCTCCAGCTTCATATCGACCCATCCAGGGAGATTTTGATTGTTGTTAGAAGAGCAATTTCTCCTTTAAGATGCCATCCACAACAAACATGTAGCCTTGCAAGTCATCATATTTCCCCCTCCCATTACATGGTAACTGTGCCTTGATGTTTTTGGCACAAACTTGACCCCCTAAAGATGACATGTAAGAATGCACTCACACATACTTTACAGATTTTGAGTACAAGCTATTATTGGTCGCCTGGCTGGTATTCTCACTGCTTGAAGTTGATCCAAACTCGGGGAGTGCAGGCTCTGATCCAAACTCCAGAGCTCCAAACTGAACATTTAACCCTGTCACATCCGCTGATCCAGGCATCTCCACTGCAGAGGCAGGAATCTTAAAGGAGGAGAAAAAAGCCGTAATTCCTTTGCATGCACTATCCATATAAAAGATACCAGTAACTGACATCCACCTCTCCCTTAACTACAAGCTTCTTCAGTTACTCTGTCAGCCTTCGCAGCTAACTAGATCTGTGACAACCCCCCCATATACATCACATAGATTAACTATGTTCTTGTAACTTGAAATTAATTCATTGATTCTGTGCCCTGATCAGGAGCTGAAAGGGTAAGCCATGCTATTCTACAATATCAGTGTCATCCGTGTCCATCCCCCTTCAGAAACATTGATCTTGTGGCCACTAAGTCAATCCAAAATACTCAGCAACAGTCACTTTCCACACAGAGCAATCAGATATGTGCTTGGAAAAGACAACATCACTGTACTTCGGACCAAAAAACTATCTATCTTAGAATTTACTGCTTTATAAACAAGAAATATATCATGGTCTTTGCTCTCCTTCTCCCTAGCAATTTATATATAGAATAGAATCATAGAAGCATTTAGGTTGGAAAAGACCCTTAAGATCATTGAGTCCAACTGTAAACTTAACACTCCAAAGTCCGCCACTAAAACATGTCCCTAAGCACCACATCTACACGCCTTTTAAACATCTCCAGGGATAGCGACTCAACCACTTCCCTGGGCAGCCTGTTCCAATGCTTAACAGCCTTTTCAGTGAAGAAATTTCTCCTAATATCCAATCTAAGCCTGGCCTGGTATAACTTGAGGCCATTCCCTCTTGTCCTATTGCTTGTTACTTGGGAGAAGAGACCAGCCCCCACCTCACTACAACTTCCTTTCAGGTAGTTGTAGAGAGCAATAAGGTCTCCCCTCAGCCTCCTTTTCTCCAGGCTAAACAACCCCATTTACCTCACCCGCTCCTCATAAGACTTGTGCTGCAGACCTCTCACCAGCTTTGTTGCCCTCCTCTGGACATGCTCGAACTTGAGGTGGGACCTCACCAGTCCTGAGTGCAGGGGGACAATCACTTCCCTAGTCCTGCTGGCCACACTATTCCTGATAGAAGCTTTTGTATGTTTTTATATTTACTAAGGACAAGCCACCACTTAACTACCCACCTTGGATGCTGGAGTTATCCTCCGTTTTGGTGGTTTTATCTGTTTCTGCTGGGTCTGATGGGCTGTCACTGTCTGGTTATCCATAGATATAGTGGGGAGCTGTAACATTTTACTGACAGCTGTACAGGTGTCTACTGGCGATGGCTCGCGGAGTTTTACCTGGGAGGAGAAAGACTCCAGCCCAGGAGGAGGAACAGGCACTGCCTGTGTTTGTTGTTGCTGCCGCTGGGTCAGCTGGCTCAGAACTGGTGATGGTTCAGGCTGAGATTTAAAGTCTGGACAGTGTTGGGAAAAACAAATATCAAAATTAAAACATTAAACTCTGTTCTTCACACTTATACTGTTTATGAAAGAATCCGGGTGACCTGACATACTCAACAGCTATGATTTTATAGCATGTGCAAGTCTCTTTCAGACATCACATGAGTTTCACATTGAACATTACCACTGCAATAAGGCCAACATTTGATACTCTATAAATATAAACAGCTGTGGGCAAGTATTATTTAGCTTTGTTCAAAAATATGAAAATAAACCTATCTGTACAGTCACATAATATTATCACACATTAGTCCTCAAAAACTCTTATGGGTTATTTTAATCAAAGACTGCAAGTTTCACTGCAATTAACTGTGCCAATTACTTCCAAGGGGTCTGGAGCTGCAATTTAGAGGTATTGTGAGTTAGGATTTCCTGCCCCTACAAAGAAGACAACTTTCAACACAAATAGGAAGTCATCGACCATCTCAATCTGGCTGAAAGTCAAGCGACACTGGACACTGACAGTTTTTTTCCAAGTCTTCCCCTTTCATATTTTTCAGATGCTGAAAGCCATGTAGAAGCTCAGAGCACTGGTCAACAACCATAAGAGATCCACGACATTTGCAATGTTAAGGTTTTTTTATTCAGTTGGTAAAGTGCATTAGAAAGCAACGTAAAAGGTACATAAACATTTTTTCAGAATTGCTGCATGTAAAAGATTGTAACTGCTACCAAACTGGCTGCTTATCTATCTGGAAACATATACACATACACGAGATAGGTACAAGAGCTATCACTCTTCACAGTGAGAATACTGCCAGGAACTACACTGCAAAAAAAGAGTTTGTGCCCTTTTCACTGTTTCTACTAATTTCACTTAATTATATGAAAAATTGATACAATTATGAATAGACAAAATGAGTAATCTCCATCATTTTCAGTGCACTAGGGAAAGAACACTGAGATGTGATACACATTATGAAGAAATTATACAGTACTCATTCAAAATTCACCTAAAGCCTAGAAGAGAAAAATTTGGGGAAACAAAGAAAAATTATGGTACAACCTTATACTCAGCTAGAAGCATCACAGGCACAATGAAAATAAGTATTTTCCAGGATTCGTTCAGTAACAAAGTCACATGAAAGTTCCACTTAAATACTCAATCCCGTTAAATCAAAGATGTCTTTATATGAAGGCTCAACAACAACTGAAGACGCAATGAAATTTATGGGTAGGCTTAAGCCTATCAAAACTTAGTTTGTGATATACTTGTAACGTCTATTACCAGCAAGTAACTCTTAACATGTTGTAATCAAACACATTATTAGAATTACACTTTTTAGAAAAAGTCTTTCATTAAGGCCATTTTAAACAGTCACTGGCATTAAGAAATCTTACAAGCTAACAGAGAGGGAAAGAGAGAAAAAGCTACTTACCAAACTGACTAAGAACTGAGGACTGAGTAATGGGCGGTTTCAGATCCCAGGATGATGTTGTAGTTGTGGTAGTGGTGGTAGAGCTGCTATTGTTTTGTTGAGAGGTAAACTGACCCAATCCTGGAGATTTCAACTGGTCCAAGATTTGGGATCCAGCAGAGTTGGCCAGTTTAGAGGATCCGAGTTCTCCAAAGCCAGAACAAAGAACTGCAGACTACCAAAAGACAAAAAAGGAGAGGTGAAAGAGTAGAGTTCACTATTTAACAAATAATTTGAACATAGCCTTGGGGTCAGTGCCTACAGCTGCTATTTAGGAGCAACTAAAACTTCTTCAGCCCTAGATTACTGACAAATGACCAATAAAAAATTCAGCAGCTGTAGCATATGGCCAGATCCTTTCTGATTATCACCGATACAACTTCCACCGCTGTGACTGCAACAATAATGATTTACTTGAACCCACGCATCTCAAAAATAGTATGTATTAACTAAGAGTTGAATTAATTTTCAGAGAATAAATTAAGTGCCCAATTTCAAGCCCTCACAATTGACTCAGAAATAGCCAGGTTTCCATAAAAAGCACTCAGATCTGTGCTTGGAAATAACACATCATAGTTTTCTGGCATAGAACTCTTCACTATAAACAAATTATTTCATCCTAAATCAGCATGCAGTAAACGCATCTGCTCTACTCAAAAATTAATACAAGTACTTCATGTAAACCAAGAAACAATTACTTAGCAAAACCAGAAAAAGTAATCTTTTTGTGTGTGTGTGTATGAATGGAAGGAATGGAATTCTTAATTCCATTCCTTCAACATTTGCAACCTGAATTTTACAAATACTGAAATATCTCATTAAATGACCAGCACCGGAAAAGTTGTTTAACCTGAAATATTTACTTATGAAGAATATTTAGAAAGCATAAGATAATTTTACCAGACTTTGAGGAGAGTAAGAGTTTACAGCACTGGAGCTGCCAGTTCCTGATGCCATCTGGGTGCTGTGCTGAGAATTTGTGAAGACTAGGGCTTGGCCGAAAGTCTGCTGCTGGGAAGCCTCAAATGAGTTGCCTTCCGCCTCTTGGTTAGAACTCACGGGCTTCTGAAGAAGTGTTACCAAATCAATGCTGTAAGAAAAAGCAAAATTTGGCTGGAATAAACATGATGATTAGGCTGCGCTGAAAGTGAAGAAAGTAATAACAATACTAAAGCCACCGCACCAGCAACAGAATTATTGCTGATTAACAGTCTTTCCAAATATTGCTTGTCTGCCATATAAAAAGAGATAGAATAGAGGTTTTTGCCAGACACTAATATTCTGATAGCTGAAACTTGCATTCTAACTGTAGCAGAAGGTTATCTTTGCACTCTTTTCAAACATTACCAAATTTATAACATCATGTATCAAATAAATAACATACATGATTAATATAACCAAGTAACCACAGACAAGTCATAAAAGATACATTATTTTTAAGTGGATTCTGCCTGCAAGCCCATTATATATATATTAATAATCCACATTTTCTGTATATGACGCTATCCCTTTAAAAACAGCAAGGGATCAAAGTCCTACCCCTGTATAGGGTGGGTTATGAGGACTGTAAAGAATGAAGTTACACATGCAGTGGTTGTATGAATATGTGATGACATGAAAGTCAAGAGCAGCAGAAATAAAAGCTAAGTTTCTCAGATAGTAGGCATGTATCCAAAATTACTCCAGCACACTTATCTGAAAAGGATGAGAAACATGAATTTTCTTATACTTAGCATGCCTTACTAACCCCTACCATGTTTAGCATGGCTTACTAGCCCCTGCCACATACTTAGCACAAGTTTATCCAAGGCAAAGCAAAGCATTCAGACAATAAAAGAAATATACTCTGAAAATTCTGACTTAATTTTATCCTAGATATACTGCAGGCTTGGGCTGAAGAGCTGATTCCAACACTTTCATTAGCATAGATTTCTTAATGCCCAAACCTTTCTTAAGGTAAGGAAAAGAGGAAGAGGAGAAGAAGGAGGAGGAAAAGAGGAGAAGAAGGAGGAGGAAAAACACACACAAAACTCCCAACACCAAAACACCAGAATTTGAGTTGATGAACCGAAATATTTTCTACCGATTTGCGGGACATCCACTGTAAGAAATTTGCAATAGAACAATAAGAACATGAGGGCATATCACCTTTGAGAAGGAAAGGAATATAAATGGTAGACCAACTGACACCATGCCTCCTTCAGATCACACCCCTGTTATAAGGAAAATTTTGCTGCAGTCTGGAGTACAGCACTATAGCTGTATCAAGATTTTTGTGATTATTAGCCCATGTAGTTTTCAGATCTCATGCTATCCAACTACTGAAGTCTTCATCACCCAACTTTAACCGTCTCTCCTGGGACCTGAGGCTAATGCAGGCAACTGATTCCACAATCTCATCAGCTAGACATTTGGTGAAGACAAAGGGAAGCAAAGGAAGGCAACAACTGCCATATTTTTGGTTCTCTACCTGAACTCTCTGTCTTCAGTTAAGGCAAGTAATTGTGATGCTGACCAGGAAATCCACCCTCTTGCCAATGCAAACTTTTCTGTTAACATTACGGTCTGAACATTTTCTAAATCTACAGGGGCAGGCTTTCCATTTTCTGGACAACAAAGCCACAGCTTTTCAACAGCAGAAAACTTTCTCCCCAGCTACTTTTATTCCTGCCTGTAAGCAGTCTTTGTGCAGAAGACAGGGTCCATGGGAAAGTAACAGAAGATCGGCAAGAAGGACTGTAAATACACTCAAGTGACTTGCATGCGGGGTGCTTGAAAACATATCTATCACACTAATTGTTGTTAGTCTTACATGCTTGACAAGTAGACCACACTTAGATAACGTAGGCCTGTGATGGACTCAGGGCTACCTTATCAAAGATGCTTGAAATTTCAGCCTCACTGTTGAAGAAGATCAAAGCACAGTGAAAAAACATGCCTGCTTGAACCCTTGAAATACAGGCGAGAACAGCAAGTCTGGAATCTCATTCTTTCACCCTCTCGCTAACAAGGACTCTCTCACTAATAAGGAAGTGAGAACTCCCACTCCACGGCGCCTGCATCCCCTGCTTGCATGCCTGTGCCTGGGTGCTGCTTCATAGATCCCCCAGTCCGTGAGGTATCGAGATTGAATTTGTTCTTTGCCTTTCATCTGTGGTTTTGTGGTTGTTCCTGCATCCTGCCTGTGTTGGCTCACACAGGGTCTTCTCCGTATTATGCTTGTGGATTTGGCAAGTTTGGCTCCACTTCCGTGATCAATATAAGCAACACAGGAACCCACAAAACCAACGATTTGCAAGCAAGGCTTTCACAATTTTGAAATTAGCTTGACCGATCTCTGACCAGGGCTGTCCTGTGTTTTACTCAACATTTTATATGTGCAAGCTAACATTGCTTCACCAAACAGAAGGTTTTTAAGGTATAGGGAAAACGTGGAAGAGCAGCTTACCTTTGCCCAGGAGTCACGTGATTCTCAGCTGGAACAGAGGAAGCGGTGAAGACTTTTGTTTCAGAAAGCTGAAAAAGAGCAGGTGGGGGAGAAGGTATTTTAACCATACACATGCTGATATTCACTGCTGCAACATCTGCAAAAATTCCACCTTGGTCATGCACTTTCAAGATAAAAGTCAAACTAACATTACAACCAGCTCTGCTTAAAAAGACAAAAACACGTAGTTAAACTTCAGCAAAGTCTTCTCCATAGAATGAAGTACCAATTTAATTAAAAGTGTTAGGAAATTTGATCAAGTGAACACACACAATGGTACACCAATGTAACTACATCAGTTTGAGCAACAGTTTAACTGAAAAATATACCAGTAGAAAGTAATTAAGTGACAGCTGGTGTATCATCAGAGCAGCTCTGATAACTTGTTGCAGAAGTCTAACTCATTGCACCCTTCCCACTCATTTCATGTATCCCTGTGTTTCACATCACCACTGGAGGCAGGTTTGCACTCAGGTCTGTACAGTGAACTAGCATTTGTGGTCCCTTCTTGGCACTTCTGCTGGGGGTTGCAATAACATCTTAAACTGATTGCTCTGCGAGCACAAGCTCAAAAACAATAATAAAGGGAGAACCATGTAATTGCTTATGCTAGTATAACCAGTCAGACCATCCACAGCAGAAAACTGTACTGCTTTCTCCATGATGTTACAATAAAGATAGATACTTGCACAGGTAACTGGGGAAGGTGACCTGATTGGGAGAAGCATTAATTTTGGTTTGTAGGGGGTTGGTTGTTTACCGTTTTGGCTTTTTTTTAATAGCTTTTCTTTTTTAGAAAATAGTAGTTAAACAGCTACAAGTTCTTAGGGCTAATTCCTTTCTTTTGAGAGAAATACTTGTCAACTAGAATAGGTCTTAAGCCAGTACAGGTTAGGTTTAACAAAATAAAGATATGCACATATAATGGTTATATTTTAAATTAAATTTGCACAAAATCACCCTTAACTACCCTGGTGTAGCTTTGTATTCAGACTAAATAACTGACCTATTCAAACACTCACAAAGAAACCCTTTAGAATGTGACATTTGAATACAGCTCTTCCAGGTAATTATGCGTTTTTAACTGCATTGGTTGTAGCAGCCCAGTTTAAAGGACACCATGGACATGAGCCAATTTCATCTGCCATGCCACCAGCAGCTCTAACTGAAACCACATATATCCCTGAACACGGTCATCTGATTGGGATTCTCATATTAAATAATTTAAGCAGGACGCAGAAGGGCTGACTGGGAGCAATCACTTGCCACTCAGAGGCAAAGTTCAAATGTTTCATGTAGTCTTCTGGCACCCACTTCTGTGCAACACTGTGTCACGAAAAAATGAGTACCACCACAGTTCCTCCCTCCACTTCCTTCCCTTTCCTTGCTGTCAATACAACATATTTTAACCTCATCTTTCTGGAACTCTGTCCTGTGCATAATGCTGCCAGCCCACAACTCTATACACGGACCAAAACAAAGAAAGAAGATTCAGTTCAAGCATATCTGCAATTAAAAAGGCTGTTTCTCTATTGTTCAGCCCTCTCCCCATCGTACATGTTATTTTAGAACAACATGTACTGTAGTTTTTGTAGTGTTATGAGACTCGTGCATTATATGGCACAAGGAGGTCAGCTAACAGCACAAGCAGCAGCCTATGGTCTGCAATCCCTTGGTTAAATATTAAATTCTTTGCAATGTCAATAGTTTCTTATGCTCACATAAGCCTGGATAAGACTAACTGTGGCTAAAACACTGATGAATCCTTAAAACTAAGTAAATTGAGGAGCCTGAGGATGTTTTTGACAACACAAAAGCATGCTTAACACATTGTATGAGAGAGGAAATTTTCTCTTCAAGGGAGCCAGCATGCAAAACAAAAGTCTCCAGCTACAAGCTCAGTTGGCAACATTGAAGTTTACACTACATCCTGTGGCAAAATCACCGCCATAAACTCCAATCAAGCACCTAATTCATAAATCTGCTGGGATTACGGCATTTATCAAAACACATACTTCGTGCAGCAGCCAAAGTTTTATTACACAGATGTACCTAGTATTTATCTTAGAAGAAATATCATCTCCTAACAAAGTTATTTATGCTCACCATACACTACAATCACAAATCTTTTACTGATGCTCTGGCATTTTCCAGAACTAAATGAATGGTTGTGAACCATTTGAAAACATCGGCCTCACAAGGGCATTCCTTCCATCTGCAGTGAAATGCCTGTACTTTTCAGCTCCTGTTCCTATGATAAAAATCATTCTCCAATCACCAAACAGACCATACATTTAGCAAGTAGCTAGCAGTTCGTATGGCCGGTTGATAGGTGAGGATAACAGGAAAAAATATACTCCATCAATAAATCAGAAAAAACAAAACCTTATTACTGTTATGACATGATGTACTGAAGTTAAAGAAATTAAAACAAGTTCTCATGCTGCTTCCTGATAAAAGAAACATTCCCACTAAAATACACTTTTTTTTTCCCTTTTTTTTTTTATAAGTGTTGCTGTTGTTTCAAATGGAAACTAAGACTACCAATATGGTACAGAAAATGTGTGCCTTCATCCACTTTCCAGCAATTTGTATGTATTCTATTTCTCCCCTTCTGATAGTTTTTTTAGATAAACTTTATTTTCTTTAGCCAGTAGAATATGATCACAATTTTATGAGGAAAACCCAGAGCTATCCACAGTACCTCAACATTGTCTGGTCCTTCATTGTCTATGTCCTGAAGTTCCCTTTAACAAAATACAAACTCCTATTTTCACTGCAACTAGTTTTGACTCTATTTAAGAGCACGTTGACAACCTACGATACTTGCTCAATACTCACTAGTATAGATAAATACCAGACAGGACTATTAGATCTCAAAAATCTAATCCTTCTCTGGTCAAATAACACTAAATTTCACTCACCTGCTCCTAACTTGTATCTGACTAGGTAACACCACATTTAAACAAAAATACTCTTCAAAAAACCACCTGGTCTTTATCTGTAGACAGCAAATACATCAGCTTCCTTCGTTGTTTCAATCATTAGTCATGCTACTAGAGCTGTTTGTTTATTAGACATTTAAATGCCTGGCTCCATTTTCCAGGCACATGTTCATATTATGCATTTTTCTGTTAGACTAAAACCAGAGCCCATTATATGCTAATAAAGCAACCTTTTCAGACTCAGTAAACTAAAAGTCTCACTCTCAAGCACCTCTTCTATCAGTAAGTAATTTTCAGCTATTTTCCACAACTTTTGTTTTGTAAAAGCAATGAATAATTGGATGCAGTACTTCAGAATCAAGTTCAGGAGAGTCCACATACAGAAATACAAATCAAGAATGATTAAGAGACAGGGAAGAGTGCATACAGGCAAAAAGACTACAATACTGCTTTTTTGCCATCACATCAGCCCTTTAGGAGGTCATGCTGAGCTGTTCTTTTTTCATCATCTACTACAATCCTAAAAATTTTTCAGTTGCTGCTTTCCAGAAAATAGCCTCGTTTTGGAGGTGTGCCTCTATTCTTATAAAGCAAATGGGCATTTGGCTCTGTTAAAGCATTTGTCATTTGAGCAGGTCAAGTCTAGCAGAGGTCTAGATTTCACTGCATGACTGGCTTACTTTTAATTGCCATTTCTATTTTTTTTTTTAATTTCTCACACATTTTATTCAGCAGTGATTTTATTTTTACTTCCAAATCATTGATGAAGACACTAGATGGCATCTGGCCTGGGACAATTCCTCTACAGCCCTCCTAGAAATGCCCACGATCAGTAAGGGTCCTCCTGCAAAACATTTATTTGCTCAAATTTGCAATGCAGATTTTAATGTATTTTGTGATAGTATGTCATTATTCTTAGAACAAAAGATGGAGATCAAATCTCTTATAAGAACATACTCTATCTTCACTATATCTTCTATCTTAGTAATTTACTAAGATCAGGTTTATTTGAAGTGGGCCTTTTTTCCATAAAACTACACTGCACAGCACAAGCTGTATTCTTACACTTCTATTTATTTTTTTTTTAAAATCAGATGATTCAATTTTTCCTTTATTTTTCCAGCAGGGTTGTTTTGGGCTAATTTCTCTGCAGTTTGCCATTTCATTCATTCTTTCTGAACATCAGCACATTAACAACTTTCTCCTAGGTTACAGGGATTTTTCCAGCACTCCAAAATTAATAAAAACTAACAACAAGCTAGAAATTTCATCTGCTGGCCTTTTAAGATTCATGTGCAAATTACTCAGGCTTAATAATTAACTAAAAAAATTCTATCCCTAGATAGCATTGGCTCAACACCCCTCCTGTACTACATATGCCATATTGTACCAGAATCAAACAGGGGTGTGAAACAAGGCCAGAAATTTTCAGTATCCTTAGCCCACAGTCCACCTTTAGCATACACTGCAGAAATGGAGGACAGGTTTAAAAGAAGACGCCAGCTTTTGATAGCTGTAACTGATACCAAAATCCTAGGAATTTTATCCTTTCTTTTATTTTCTTGAAAGACACACCCCTCTTTAGGTAAGGACAGTTTCCATATCTGTTATACAATATATTCACACATTATATTCACATGCCACCCTACAGGAGGGGACAAAAGGGATGACTTCAAGACAATCTCTTACTCTTCTGAAAATAAACTTGGAATAATGGATTTTCCTATAAAAGATGAAAAAATTCCTAAAATCTAATTATTCCTTTCCCTATTTCTTGTTACCTCATCTGTTTTCTGAACTGCTTAAGCTCTTGTACAATACCACAATACCTAAAACCTTAAAATCACAAATGCGATTTTCACGTGATGATCACAAATGCCAAATACTTTGCAGACATGAAGATATCCTTTGCCTGATAAAGAACAAGAACCAAAACTGTTGTAGTACTTTAGACAACACATCACGATGAAACAACAGGAATGAGGCACTTAAGTGCTAACTTCAGCATACTATCTCCTTTGTTTAATACTATGAAGTGGACTAAGTGGAACAATTATGCAGATTTTAAATAAAAAGCATCAAATCAGGAGCCTAAAGTTGGTAATAAACTTCAGCACTTCATTACATAAAAGTCATGATAATATGGCTTCAAATCTCTACACAATAGCATGCAGTTAACACCCATGAGCATTGAGCAGCTGAGAACTGTAATTCACAAACACTTAATTTGGGATAAAACTTAATATTTTATTATCTATGTATTGTCCACCCAGCAAAATAAATTAATATTTCTTTATTCAGTTTTATTTTTAAAAATAAGCTTATCTAAATATATATGTATATTTTTAAACAGGAATTACAGCAAGAAACACAGAAAGAAATATCATTGCATATGCATACAGCAAAGTATTACTTCGAACATTTAGTTTTTGACGACAACAGAGAAACTCTGAAAAGGGTAAATAAGCAATCAGTCTATCCAACAGTGTACACTTACATCTTCATTCCAGTCTTCCGCTGTCCATTCTTCTATTGAGTTTTTCCATGCTCCTATCGTAATTTGGGGAAAGAAAGAAACCAGTTACAAGCTAAAAGCACAATGTCATATTTCAACCCTTCTGATTTACAAGCAAACATGTTTTCATTACTAGTGGAACACAAAGATGATGGTTGGAAACATGGGAAGCTCTAGAAAATTGGTCTGCAGATTTAAAAAATTTTGAGGTGTTTTTTTCCCCTTTTATTTCTAATGTCAGGAATTTCTTGGCCACTATGATAACCAGACATAATTTGTACAAACACGTCTGCAAGCCGTGATTAATCCAAAACATTTGAAGAATTTCCTCCCGTGTCCTCAATGATAGTGAGAGGTTACTCAGCCCGCCCATGGGATGTCTCAGTTACACGCACAAATTCACACAGAACCTGAACAAAACAAAACCACAACACTTGCTCTGACATCCATAATCCTACTTTCAACATACTCAAATTCAAGACCCAAGGTACGCCTCTGGAGGCTCCTTTCCAACCTGTTAACTCTCTTCTCAGGGCAGAACAACCCAAATCTCTTCTCCTGCTACAGTAATTTTATTTAAAACATTATGAATCACATAATGGCAGCAGAAGAGTCAATAAACTTCCACTGTAGCTGCAAAACACTTCTTCCCATAACTTGTGGCAGTTTATTTGGTGAACACTGGAGCACGGCACATAATCCGCAAAATGTGGCAATGGGAAAACTACAGGAACCGACCCTATGGATGCAAAAACCTGATCCCTTCCATAGGAAACAGCAGACACAGACATGCAAGATCACTAAATGGACTGAAAACCTTGCCCAACAGTGTAAGCATAGGGAAGGTTATCCCAGCAGCAACCAGAGCTTTAATCTACATAACCATGAGTGAAGAAAACACCAGCAGTAAAGTTCCTGCTACCATCACATTTGGTCAAGTACAAAAGCAAAAGAACTACTGCTTTAATCATCTCCTTTTACTTAACCCAGGAACCCTCCAAGATACATTCATCCAGAAACAAGCCCCCTGAAGACAGTATCAAAACCAGTTTGTACTAATGCCTTCACAACATTAGTGCATTCTTTTGTACACCTTTGCAAAGCACTGTCTTCTGGGCAAAGACGGGTCGAATGGCACTAACCCAGTGAGGCAAACAGGCCTACCACGAAGATATACACGGGAGGAGGTTTATACCTTGGAATCCAAAATTATCTGGCAGGTCCTGAGCAAGGTAACATCCACTCTGTGTTGGCTCTGTGGAGCAATATAGAGTTGCCTGAAACATCTCATGCTCACATTTTACCAAACAGCCCCTAACCAGGAGGTTTCTACATGCTGCAAAATATCAAGGTACTTGAAAAATAACTAGTAATCATATCCCAGCACAGCAAAATTACTACAATGCCTCAAATTTCTAATCCATACATTTCCACAGAAATTTTGGAAAACAGGAAAAGCAGTTTTTAGAGAAACAGCTGATTTTCTTTCCCTTCTCCTGACCAGCACAGGACCCCTTCCTCTGATATTTCTTCTTTAAAGGTATACATCCTGGTATGTGCCCCGCTTATATTTATCTCCCATCAATCAGCAAGGCCTGCCTCTGTAGATGACAAACCTCATGTTGGTGCCAGAATTCTAACAACAAACTCGGAGTCTACTAAAACCAACGAAAAAAGAGCTCAGAAAAATCAAGTCCAACTCTTGAGCATTCCCCACCACCTTTGGGAAACCAACCCTGTTTGGTACACTTGGTACATTTTCCTGACGTTCAGTTTAAACATTTATCTCTTGCTCCTACTTATGACCATGGTTCTGTGCATTTACTCTTCTTAAATACAGAGTACAACCCTTCACCCTTTTATTAGTTTACTCAAGCTGCTAAGTTTATCATTGCCACTTATTAACACTCTCCCTTCCCAACTCAATCCTTCCAGCCTCAGTTATTTCACTGCTCTTCTCTGCATTAAAGCCACTTTGCTAATGCCTTCCTCCTATTTGAGGGGCTTCCAAGTCCAATCTTGACACCAGTGTATCAATTTTCTTTTAGTCCAAAATCCACCTTGCAGTTATTGGAACTCCATATATCCTCTTTCCAAAGCTTTACCCCCAATCCTTGCAAAGCACTATAATTTAAGAGTTCTCTGTTTTCCACTGAACTTATACTTTGTGTTTTCAAGGCTCCTTGTCATGGCAACTTCAACCTAGATGTCTCTGTGACTCTATCCTGTTTCCCTTTGTAACAAGTTCAGTTTTAGAAAGTTATAAAGCCAATAAAGGCTATACCATACGTTTCTGGTAAGTCTTCAGCTATTTTCTTCCAATTCTTCACTTCCTGTCACACTATTTTTTTTTCCCTTTTTTGAATAGTCAGCCATAGATATTAGACCCCAGGTAATTTTATTTTGGTTTATCCCAAGCTTATGTACCAATTCTTTCCTTCTGGATTACATTCACATTCTAGAATGACCTGAAGGTGTGCTTAAAATGTTCCTTCCGACTTTTATAGCAGTCCTTAAAAAACAACAACTACCTTGTAACTTCCACGCTACACAATTCTCTTCCTCCCCCTTGACAGTTACACTATAACTTATTTTTTCTTTCTTGTTGTTCTTCAGTTTCAGAGTCATTTAAGGCTTCTCATAACCAAGATAATGAAGGAAGTTTTGCTGTGAAATTTATGAAACTCTATCAAAGTAGAGGTATCAGTAAATTACCAGAACATAATACCATTTTCATAACCCACTTTGAAAAGTGACCACCTCCAACATAATTTATTTATAAGAACTGCTGTGATTTGTCATTCAGGATCTCCCACTCCCTTGTGCGTTACAAAAAAGGTAAGAGACTGAATACTCAGCATGCCTGTAAGAAAATACTAATCATGCTGTTCAAGTTTACTCCCTTTTGGATGAGGATTGGTCATTTTGTTTCCTCCCACCAGTCCCTTCTCTTTGCCTTTCAGTTGTACATTACTTCTATAAAAAATAGGATGCAGGAAAACTGACACTGAATTATTTGGAACACAATTACACTTAAATGTTATGAACTGTTAAGGATTTGCCCTTTACTCTCTTTTTATTTCAACCAACAACACTAAATTTTACCTCCACAGAACCAACTAGCTTTTCTATAAGATTACACAATGGTACACCTAGAAACACCTTTCATTCAGGCTACTGTGATTCCTCTGGCACCTGTAGCAATTCAGGACAGGAGGTTCTAGAGCACTTTCAGAGCACATATTGGAGTAACTACATTTTGGAAACAAATAATGTATTTCTCTTTAATTGCAAATGTTGATCCTTTCCCAGAACTGGCTTAAAGCAGAAATACTAAATACTCAGAACTCCACAGGGAGTTAATATTTGCATGATGTCTTCAGAAGACATTTTGATAAGCAAAACCGTTTTTGTTTCACTAGGTAGTTGCCCAGTTATCTAGTTTTTAATGTAACTGCAGATGAAGGACACTAATTTTCCAAGTAGCTAATATGAGCTAATTTTGTTTTCTTTCTTTTTAGATGAAAGAAGAAATGGGACAGGGTAATGAGGAATAGAGAGAGGGATTTCCATCCTGTTCTTCCTCTGTGAATACTCTTATCTGACATCCATCACTAGCCCACTTGCAGGCTTTACGGATTTCCATCCATAGACATCACCCTTATTCACATATTTAGTAACTCCACAATAATAACTTATTTATTACTGGGACTGTTGTTTTGTAGCTAACATAACAGCACTGTACATTAAGTGAAAAACACACCAATTGAAAACTAGTATTTGTAATTAACGAGCCAAATCAACAGCTCAACTGCTTCCAGCCCCACGCCTTGTCTGGCTCTCCTTCTCCCTACCGCTGCCTCCATTTTCCTTCCCAGGACACTCTCTTCTGCTTTAAAACTACTAACCCAGCTGCAGCCTCCTCTAATAACCCTCAAGATGCCTTCCATCACAAGGTTGAAAGTGCTTCCCACTTGGACTAAACTAAATGATTCAATTTTAAAGACTACTCTTTTTAAAGATATCTCTTCTTTTTGGATCAGGGACTATTTTTGACTTTCCCACGGCTTGTCTAAAGAAGACACACTTTAAAACAAAACATTCTTCCTATAGTCATATATATAGAGAGACATTTTTGTTTTGTCAGTTACGGTGCCTTTTCTACTTGCTCTGAAATTAAGATTAGTAGCAAAAAGGTACTTAGCACCCAAGAAGACCATTCACGCTCAGCTAGCTTACTTTAAATTTTCACCAACCAAGTGATTTTGCAGGAACTCACTCCTCACACTGACATTCACTCATTCATACCTCTAAGAACCACTAATCTGACAAGACCAGGGAAAATTCCCAAATGCCTTCTCTCACCTTCTTCTCCTTACCGTGCTCCCCAACTTTCACACACATGCCTTAAGTTTTGTTACTGAAGTACAGTGCTGTTCTTGGTGACGTGCACAGCCTAACAGCAAAAATGCACTTGGCATCCAAAAAGGCGTTCCACACATCAACTAGTGTACTTTGCATTTCCACCAATCTGTTTGCTCATGTAGACACACTTATACTCTTACGGCGATCTATTTAGCCACGCCAAGCTACTCTTATTCCTAGGCAGAATTCTTCCATTACTAAAGACTGAGGAGATGCCTACAAGAAGAAACAGAGGTTGCCATAGGAAAGGCACATGAAAGCTACCCAGAGAGCAGGGAGGGTCACAAAACGTTCACACTCACTTGGGAAGTGGAGCAGTAGTCAGTCATTTGTAAGCCTCAGCCTTACAGTTGCATTCATTAATAACTAAACAGTGAATTTTCTACCTCTGGTCCGGCCTCCTCATGCCTTTCTTGTCTTTTTCTTTGGTTAGTTAACCTTATGCTTCTGCAGTATCTTTGACAACATACCCTGCCCTCCACTACCATATAGGAAACAACAGTATCAGTATTCCTACAGAAATTTTCAAGTCATTAGGTGTCCTCCTAATTCATTATCAGATTAATTTATTTGAAAAACTAACATGAGTGAAAGTAAAAGATGCATTTCTGTTTCCACTAGAGCACCAAGTCATTTCAAAAGTAATTCCTTGGAAAGATGCTATATTTGGCAAAAGAGCTCCCTTTCAATAACCACTAATATACTCAGTGCCACTCTCCCCCACTGGTCTAAAAAGCACTGAGAGTGACAAGACAGCTATCTATTAAGTCCTTCTAAACTCTGTGCCTGTTATCGTCTTCTCTGGTTAAATGGAAAATGGCTTGCATGAAGTTTAGAAAGCTGCATCTCAAGCAGCTCAGCACAGAGTTCAATGGAGCACACCCTGACCTCCAGAATCAGTCTTTTGCTTTCACCCTTGACACAGGGCTTGAGGGAAAAAAAAAAATCATCTGAATAGACTTCAGCAATGAGTAGATGAGAAGAGTTACCCTTTTCTGTGGTTAAAAAAAAATAATCTATCACTCAGTGGTTCCCAAGTGTGGACAATAACGTACATTAACTTCTCCATCCTGATACAGCGTTTCCTTTGTCTTCATCTCCTGTCACAGAACACGGGAAGCAGCAAGGTATCCTGTTTTCCCAATCACAGACAAGCAGGTCACATTCTTAATTTCTGAATCCCCATGAGACCACTGTTTAAGTGGTTCCTTTCCAAACTATGTCTGTCACTTGCCTTTAACCAGGAGCGCACACTTCACACTTGAAACTTCATAGAGACACACAGCTGCCTCTATCTTCAGACAGGCAGACCGCTCTTTTGGCTTCCATTCAAGTTCCTACTCGTGCCTTAGTTAATAATTCTTCTCTTCAAGGCTGGCACATCGTGGAAATCTCCTCCATCTGAGACACTCACATCCTTACATTCCTGCATTGTACAGGTGGGTCTTCCAAAGCCATCCCAGTGCCACTGAGTGGATTCATATTTGAAAATCGTTTTTCTTTTCTTTTTCTTCTTCTACTTAGATATTCACACCCTATTGCCCAATGCCTATGGACCAATCACTTTTAGTACTACTTACAGTCTTTAACTACATTAGGTGAGCTCTTAAGCAGTATGTAAGATATCTAAACAGTTCTTCATATACAAGGTTCTTCCAATAACTCTTCAAATCCCTTTGTCTCTCAAGGGATTGCTAGTACTAAAACAAAAAGAAAAACTGCAAATTGCCTTCCCTTCATTCTAACCAGAAAGTCACTCAGGCTACAGTATGTGCTCTGCACTTTAGTAGCAGTTAAGCTATAAAAATGAACTAATATCTGTGTCATGTGAGATGTACTCACATTTTCAGTAGTTAACTGAACACTAACAGAACAGTTATTTTAACTGCAATTTCCTACAGGTCTTCATTCCAATCCTTCCACTTCTTAAAGCATCTTACCAGTTCCATCATCTGCATCATTCTGACCAGTCTCCCAAATCTCTGATTTTGTCCCAAAGCCATCAGTGGCAGAAGACTCCGTATAGTCTGCAGGATTAAATGTCC
Source organism: Anarhynchus alexandrinus (assembly GCA_008711295.1). Lineage (NCBI taxonomy): Eukaryota > Metazoa > Chordata > Aves > Charadriiformes > Charadriidae > Anarhynchus > Anarhynchus alexandrinus. The sequence continues at coordinate 1,496,177 of VUYV01000015.1, read as the reverse complement.
TAGAGTTTTAAAAGTTAAGAAATGGAAGAGAACACACGGGTCATTCAATGAACACAACTGTCATCATTTTTAGCTGAAGTTGTATTAGATTTAACATCTTGATTTCCACATAATTTATCCTGATAGTCTTGGTTTCAAAAGACATTTTTCCCCTATGAGCAGACACAGATAAAAAAAGGGAGAAAAGAGAAAAGTAGTAAGAGGAGAAAAAAGTGAGAAGACTGAAAAAAAAAAAGACTACTGTAGAGTAACTGAATCAAAACAACAATTCCTGAAAAAGTGGTTAATCATACCTACTCCTCCCAGTCTTATAAAGCATAAGTTTATATGCACAACAATAAGCCCCTCTCAGCTGATAGTTTCTCAGCAGGTGGCTGACTGATGAGAAACCAGTATCATATCCTTTCAGAGCACCAGACCTGCGCAGGACAGGAGTCAGAACATCAATAAGATTACTTCAGAATGCACTCCTGACACCAACGCCAAAACACACAGATGCTGCTAAAAGGTGAAAAAGCATTACTGAAGAAAAATCTCTTTTCAGCTTATCATCTAGAATTATGAACTAGAAAGATTATTAGAGAAGTAGAATGAGCCTTCTGTTCATCATGACATCACTGACATTACATGAAATGTCATTAAAGGCAAACACTGCGTGAAAGTAGTGGAGGCTACACTTCTCTGAAGCAAGTTATTCCAACAAAACTGAGAAGAAGCTTTAGAGCTGCCGAGTAACTTCTTTTGATTCTGTTTTAGGGTCATTGTATGTCCAAACAGCTAAAGCATGAAACCTCAAAAACAGGAGAAAAAATCGCTAGACTTTCTCATTTTATATAGAACTTGCATGTTCTACATTACATTGAAACAAATCTATTTTAAAATTGACCTCGGACCATATGCACCACACAGAACTTTCAGCCTCCTAGGCACTATGTGGCTGTTTCTGACAGGTATAAATGAGTTCTCCAAGTCTGAGATATTAACATTGAGTGAACTTACATTAGATTTGTACAGGTGTGTCTAGTTAGAAATACCAGCTTAAGACAAAAATATTCCATTATACATCTAACAGATCTTTGATTTTTTGCATCCATATTGGTTTATCAAACATACAGCAATATTAATACATACAGTAGCAATATTAATATTGTCAATTAATATTGCCACTGAGTTTGATCCTTGCCAAAATCTGTGCTCTGCATGTTTCTTACCCCATGCCTTGGGCTGAAAACCTCCCCGCTCCTCTCCCTCTGCCACGTCCAAACCCTAGGAGAGAAAACACCATTTAACAGCAACAGCAGAGGAGCCGCCAATCACTAGTCTGTCACATTAGAAAATACTAGGGTTGAAGAAGAAAACTACCATAGTTGAAGTTAAGTATCATTTATTTACTTCCCAAATTTCCTCACAGGAGGATTTATTTCCCTAACCCACACAAGTAAGCCACTGTTCATCTAAGACTATATGTTTCAGTAGGACTTGCAATTCTTTGCTATCTTTTCTGTACGTAGTGAAGTAGTTCCAAATGCCAAGAAAAGGACTTAACTAAAGACCCATCCCACAAGACTGTTATTGCTAAATCATTACACGTTGTTCAAAATTTTGTCTCTACTTTCTCACTCTTGACTAAGATGCTCTAGAATCCAGCGTCCCTGCGAACCCTCATCTCTCAAGAAATTCCCTGTCACTCCTTGTCTGTGAGGAGAAAATGTAAATACTCCATTTGTTTCCTTCTCTGACTCAGCCCACCTGTCCACCCCTGCCCTCCTGTGCCAACCTGTGACCACACATTCATTCTGCTTCCCCCTTAATCACAGTTACCAACATGAAAATCATCCAGTTCAAATCACTCAACTTCTTTGTTATCACCCACTAGAATATTAATTTCTGTTTTAACAACCACAAATGTATGTTGCCTCCAATTTTGGTTACCAGCCTCAGCTGACAAGCTTCTTGATATAGTGAATGGCTTTATTTTTGCATGTTGCATAAAGCCAACAGGCCATGAAAATTTTTGTATTACTTAACCATGCATAAAGCACACATCTACGTAAACTCTTAGAAACTATTTTTTACATGTGGCGTATTTCTACATAGATTTCCCCCCCCCTTTTTTTTAGGGCCTCAATATCTGAGGCTTTTCAGTTTGTTGGGTTTTTTTGAGGAAGATGTCCTGGTTTTCAGCTAGGAAAGAGTTAATTTTCCTTATAGTAGCAGCTGTGTTTTAGACTTAGTATAGGAAGAATGTTGATAGCACATATTGTTTTAGTTGTTGCTAAGTAATGATTACATTAGTCAAGGACATTTTTCAGCTTCCTATAGACACTGAAAAGGAGCATAGACAGGACAAGCTGGCCAAAGAAATATTCCATACCATAGACATCATGCTTAGTGTATAAGTGGGGGTTGGACATGGGGCAGGGGTCCATGACTGCTTGTCAGGACGGGCTGGGCAACTGTTCATCGCATAGTGAGTGTGACTTATGTGGTATCACTTTATTTTGTATATTCTTTTACCATTATTATTATTTATAACTGTTCTATTAAACTGTCTTTACCTCAGCCCATGAGGTTTCCCCCCCGCTCCTTTTTCCCTTCTCCTCCCTACCCTATGGAGAGGGGGGTGGGGTGGGGTGAGCGAGCAGTGTGGTCCTAGTTGCTGCCTGGTGTTAAACCACAACAGAAGACTAAGAATATTATTTCATATTACAAGAACAGGAGAAGGTCAAGAGCTGCAGACTGAGAACAAAGCTATGCAGTAATTATAAGTCACCAAGCAACTATGGGTTTACCAGAGCACAAAAGTGATAATGCTAAGTCACCAATACTCTGGTTGTCGAAACATCAGAATTACCCATGAGAGGCTGTTCAAATTTAGATCAAAATCACCCCTTGTTTTCAAGGGACCACCTAAACTGAACAAGAACAGTAGCTCCAGAACATGGTAAAACCAGTTTAGGAAGTTCTTGTTTTAATAACTTTCCTTTCTCTCCCCTCACCAGTCATTCTTCCCCTTGCCCTAGTTCAAAATCCAAGTTTTAAAAGGTATTTCTGGACCTCTAAAATGTCTACCACCTACATGTTCAAGGACTTCTTAGAAGTATCAAAATAGCAGGATATCTTTACCCACATTTTGATGAAAGAGTTTACCAATATCCTATACAAGATCACAACTGCTAGCTACAGAGGAACCATGAAAACCTGCAGAGGAAGGTTTCCCATCCAGCAACACACAGTATTTTGGTGGGACAAGAATACAGAAAAACTGAAGTCTGACACTAGGCTAGGCCTGCTGTCTCTACATTTTCCCATCTTTGCTCTCTTGTCACAATCAGCTGGAGAGGACAGACAGAGGTTAGGAAAGAGGTAACAACAGCTGCAACCCAGCAGTCACCATCCCTCTTCACTGAGTGTGAAGCTGTGCTCTTTGTTCCGCCATAAACAACACTGCCACAGACACCCCTGTACCCACCTGATTGCAACTTGGCCTCTGAACCTCCTTCCTCAGCCCACCTATTCTACTGCTCTTCTCTCCTTCACCCACCTAAAATCCCCAATCTGGTAAACTGATCCATGGCATAATGAGGTCACAGCTCTCAGATGCTCTGAAGTCAGGGCACTCTGGATTATCTTTCTGCACAGTAAATAATTTTTTTTATGAGTAGAACCAGCTAACAAGTTTACCTGGGGACACTGTAGGGGTCATCTATGTAATAAATTTGCTTCCTACAGCTAGCAATACAGCATTAAACACCATTTACTAACTGCCCATAGAAGACAGATCAACAGTTTTTTTGACAAGCTCAACTACAAGATCAATTGGGAGCTGCGAATGACAGAAACAGTCACACAGAAATATTTTTGAGTGAGGCAGACATTACGTACAGAGTGATTAGCTGGAATAGCTAGCATGAAAGTACAAACAGATTTTAGAAGAGGGGGCAAGTCTCCTCAGACTCCCAAGCGCAAAAGCCCGAAAGAATAATCTTAACAAATTAAACAGAAGTTGAAGTTTTAGCAAGCTCCTCCACTTATCCTTTACACCAGGATAAGCCACCAAAATAACCTGTTCTCCCCAGCTACCATGCTGCCTTCCCCATTTTTTCTTTTTTGGCTTGGTTAGTTTTAAAATTAGATCAATCCTCAAATGCACAGGGAGACAGGCAGGACCAGTTCCTCCCAGTAGTAATGCCAGTTTATGTTCGTAATGTAAAAGTATAGCTTTAACACTACTCTAAAAAGATGTGTATATATGATTTATATCGCAACATTTAATGTTTAAAAAAAATTTCCTGTGGTAATTCGCAATCAGGAATTCTTCTATCGACAGTTTTACATACCCACAAAAAGAGAACAAGTGGCTAGGTAGTAGCTCATTAAATCTTCTGGTGAGTCTAAAGGAACATACTTTCTTACAATCAATCAGCATATGGAGCACAAAAGCAAATGATGGACATCAGGCAAAGAACAAAATTACTGCCCTGCCTCATATAAACCTTCACAACATTTCTTCACATTCCTTTACACCTGGATCTACAAACAACAGCCTAAAGTATCAAGGCAGTGTTGCTTACTCATTTCTGTTCCAGGAAACCAGGACTGGAAAACTATGTTTAAAGTTGATTCTAATCAACATTCCTGCTACTACCCTTTATCCAACAACATTTAAAACAATGTATTATTTAAAACATGTTTTTGTTTCCTTTAACATTGTAACTCTTCAACTGTGTATTATTGGGGGTTTTTTCCTGCTCTCCAGCACATCTCCCTCAGCTGACTAGGTTCACACTACCCATCACTTATTCAATTTACATTTTTCTTCTCTGGAATGAATTCTAGAGAAGTCAACACTTACACCCAGGCAGGTGGCAGGTTTTTCTGTTTCCACTAAAACCCACTGGAAGTTCAAAACACTCAATCACACAATCAAGTCTTCACTCTGGTTCCATTCATGCATAGAAAGAATCGTTCTTCTCATTCACAACACTTCTTCCCCCAAAACAAATGCACACTATGTGGAAGCATGAGAAACGTGTGCATTACCACAACTCAGACAGAACTAACCAATTAATTTCAGAGTTTGTTCTGTAGAAAATCCAGTTTGCCGAGCTTGCAGACCTAAATCCTTCTAGTGCAACACAGGTACTTTATTTCAAACCTCAGATTTTCACACTGACAAGTTTAAATTAGATGAAGACACTTTAAGGTTAAGAAAGAGGCCTAAGAAAAGCTGAAAGGAAAAGGAAATGCAGACTAGAAGGGCTGGCAACACCCTAGATTTGTGCTTATCTCTCACTGCACAGTAACTGAATAACTGAACAGCCCTGGTCTCTGCTCTGGAACTGCAGAGCTAGCCACCTTCCCTGTAGACGCCGAGGTGATGGAGGCTGAAGCCTTATGAAGAGATAAGGAGGCTAAGTATATAAAGTTTGTATTCTAGGTATTCGATGTTACCAAAACAAATACTGAAGTGATATTTAATAATTCAAATCACTGTTTGCTTATTAGTCATCATAAAGCTAGAAGCATTGGATCGGTTTTATATACTGAATGTACTCTAATAACCATTTTTAGACGCACATGCAGAAAACTTTCAACTCTGAAGTTATGTTTAAAAGAAAATAACTTATGTTAAAGCTAAGTTCTGTTTAACCTCAAAAAAAAAAAATTTACATGACACACAACTCTTAACCAACACAGAACCAACTTCAACAAAACTAAACAGACTTCATATTGTGACCTCCAGAAATTCTGTTCTACATTCATGTTTTAGAAAAAACAACATCCTTACTAATTCTGGCAAGGAAACCCAAAATACATCCTGTGCCAACTGTGCTAAGCTTTTAAAACAAGAAAACGTTTAGACATGCAATTCTGATTACAGAAGCTCATTTTTTGGGGGGGACAGCATACTTCTTATCTAAAAAAGATTTTTAAAGAGAGATATCAAGAATACAAGCTGGACTATAGTCAGATATTTACAAAGAGTAAGCTGCTTTGCTTTCTTATACAGCCAGCAGAAAAAAAACAAGAGTTTGAAAAGCTCCTTGTCATACTGATTAAGTCCAAAATTAAAACATAATTTTTTCCTTTTCATTTTTATTCCTGTTTTGCTAGAAAATAATTCCCTGTCAGCATCCACATTTATGGCATGCTCACATTGCTCTGGAAGAATTATGAGGAAGAGAACAGAGGAACAGAAGTAAAAGCAACAAATCCATTTTCACTTTGCAAATGAGGAGAATTGCTACACATGAACCTGTAACAATTTCTATGCTGAATCAAGTCCAGTCTACCTGCTAGCCCATTATCAGCTATGGTCAATTAGATACCTAGGGAAGAGTAAAAGAACTGAAACCACAGTGCAGTTTCTCTGGACACTTTCCTGGTTTTCAACCATTTGTGGCTCAGACTTCCTCAGCCAAAGGTAATTTACATGCACCAAAACCCTCAGTGGTTTTTCATTTTCTTGCTGCGGTTCTTTTTTTGGATTAAATTGTCAAATCTCTGTGTGTAAATTTTCAGCATCCACAACATCTTACAGAAAGGAATTCCTCAGCTAACTACATATGTGAAGAACCACCTCCATAAGTTCATTTTGAACCTGTAACCTACTGATTTCATGTAATATTCCCTCATTTGCATACTTTCTTGGAGTCATCAGTTGATTTCCCCACAGAATCTTTTCTGCAAAAATTTTACAGATCTCTACCATACACCCACTCAGCCCTCTCTTTTGCAGGCAGAGAAGTCCTAGTCTGCTTGTTCCTCACATCCCATAGATGCAGTCTTCCCAGTACCTTCAAAAGCCTTTTCTAGCTCTACCACATCCTTTTCAACATGGGGTGAAGGACTGTGGGAGAATCATACCTGCATGCTAAACTGAAGATGTGAGAACAGTACAGAACAGCAGCATAAAAAAACCCTGTGAAGTTTGCCAATTTGTATATAACACTGCAGCTGATTAAAACACAAATGAGGAAACGTTTTTAGAGCTGAAAATCCTAAAGACATAACCATCTTCCTCCATAATTCCTTCACAAGATTCCATTCCAGACAGTTACAAATCCTGGCAATACTGACAAACACATATAATCACTTTGACATGACTACTATCCACCACTATTACAGTATTTTTTTATATCTAAATTAAGGTTATTGAAGAAATTGAGTTCTGAAAAGAAAGATACATGGGAAGGTCATCTAAAAAAAAAAAAAAAGAGATTCCTTACTTCCCTTCTAAGCCAAAGTTTACTCCCCCAGTTTAGCAAGAGCAGAGCAACTCCAGCTGGGATGCGTTCATCCTGTGATGTACTTTTTGCTTTCTATTAATAAGTCAATAACACACATCTACTTCAAATACCTGATCTCCTGCATACCAGCAACCAGTGGTGTTTGTACTACCCTATAAAGTTGCAAGGAATGTCTCACAGTCATTAACAGAAGATTTACTAAAAAACGAAGCTAGTGCCTAGAGCACCAAGGCTGAAATACTCACTACCAGAGTTTTTCCCCCCTCAGTAAACAGCAAATTAACACCTCAGTGTCAATCCCATTTCTGCTATTTTCAGTGCTCATCATTTCTTAAAATTAGGTTGTTTTACAGTGAAGCAGTAATATGATGAACCAGAAAATCTTCCCCTAGAAAGCAGCCAGTAAGATAACTCCAGCCTGAGAAGGTAGTTTAAAATAGCAAGACAGTGCAGTGCGTTGCTCAGATATTAGCTGACCCCTAATTTTGTATCCAATGCCTAGATTCCTACACGCACACACTCCTCATGAAACATTTCTAAAAAAGGGTTCTGTGGTGATTACCAGCAGTCTATTTACTTTCAGCTGAAGTACTTTATCCCACATTTGACTTTGCTGTGTAACAGAAAAGAAAGACTACTGAATGAAATGGCAGGAAGCTTTTTTTTTTATTTCTACTAAAATCCAAAGAAAGAAGGTCATGCATCCCTGAAATACTGAGAAGTGAATTACAGACCTTCACACAACTCCCTGCAGATTTCAAGGGCTTGCATTATAAAATTAAATTAGGTATTTTCTGCCACAGAATACACAAACTTGTAATGTAATGATCCTGAAGTCGTTCAACGGGTTTATCACAGACAGTTGAAAACACTTCATTAAGATACTTTGCTCACATGAATGTACAGCCTAAAATATTTGGTAGAGAGATACAATAATACTATGTACACTACGCCAGTGAACAGAAAGTAGTTGAATTTGTTCCTATTTTTTCAGTCAGATATATCAGTTTGATCTGATGATTAAGTGCTTTAGATAAATATCATGTCTCAAGCCAGAGAGCTACAGGGTTGACAGCAAAAGCATCGTATTGTTCATAAGGTTACAAAGCAAAAAAGAGACTGCATTTGAAATTAACCTGTAAGTTTCACCCAACAATTAAAAAAAAAAATCCTATCTTTATATTTATATGTGAGTATAAAGGATTATTTTATAAAACAAACACCATAAGACTTACATTCCATCTAACAACAGTGCTAACATACCAGAAACTGTAGCTGTGAACTATACCACACCCTTCACTGCAAAGCTACTTCTCTGGGCACACAATTTGGTATTTGATGATTCACAGGCACAACCGAGTCAACCTCTGGAACGTACATGTCTTTGCATCTTTCCACTCCTTCAAGATGCAGATCTGGAGAAAATGAAGTTGGACGTACCTGTCTTTGAATGCCTCGTTACTAGATATTCCAAAGAGAATAGAGTCCTTTGAAGGCAGAATTTTTCATGACATTACTTATTAAGTACATTAGCTCTGCTGTGCACTTCATCAATTTAACTCCTTTAATACCCACTTCCCCACACAATCTGCACTGTACCTAGGATACTCATTTTCATTCCTCCTGCTCCGGAAAAAAACAAGCCTCTTTCCACTCCAACCTGTGAAAATCCAAACCAACTACAAATCCCCTGATTCCACATCAAACCCATTACCAACAACTTTCCTCTCTCTTCCACAGGATAGGATCGGAATTGTACCTAAGACTCTGCAGTATTCTTTTTCCACAGTTCTCGTCAACTCTTCCATGCCAAATTCCTTCTCCTACCAAAAGCCTTTAAAGTGACTTGCACTTTCTCTGATTGAGTACCGAAAACAGAAGGCAAGCCTGACAACTGGATCCACCCCAAAGAAAAAACACAAGTGCACAAAAAATCCTTCCTTGAGAGCCCTACAGATGGAATCTTGCACTCTCCTGCTGCCAAGGTCCACCCTGAAGAGCCCATTGCACTCCCACTCACAGGAGGCTGGCATGAGTTGACCTGGGAAAACAGCTCTCCATAGCTAGATACACCAGCCTGCTACACAGGAAACTACCATAAAGGTGATTTGTGTCAATTCTTTTAAATTGTTCTGAGACCAAGACACAACAAGGGGTAAGGGAGGGGGATGTACCTAAATTAACGGTGGCTGAAGTGTTTATGGAATCAAAGGATAACCAACAAATGCTTAAAAAAAAGTGTTCAAAGAAATAAATGGGAGAGTTCCTTTTCAGGACATGAAATCAGTGCCAGTCCCCAACCAATGTCACCATCTCACCTCTCCCACGGCCACGTTTCCCACGGTCTGAAGGCCTGTCTCCTTGATTGTTGTCCACTCCATTCTCTTCAGCTCTAACTGTGGAGAGAGGACAGCTTAAGAGAAGCTTTAGACACTCGTACACGAGACAATATAGCTATCTGCTTAACCTGAACCCCAAAAGAAAAGGCAAGATTTTAAAGTGGGCTGGTTAACAGATCTCAGTCACCCCTCTTCTTTGGGGGAGCAGCTACAAGGAACTTATGTTTACTTCGCACTGGATAATTAGGAAGCAAAATATCTAACAAGAGGGAAGTGTCCATCAGCAGATACATTTCTTTTTTTTTTTTTCCCCCTGAAAAAAAAGTGCAGCGTTTTGCAGCCTACACTATTAAATTAATTATGGCCTCACTGCTTTAATGAGGTAGGAAATACAGTTGCCTCATACTACACTTCCTCAACAACACATCAGTGGCAATAGTGAAATAATAAGGGATAACTAAGAACACCAACTCCTCCCATCTGCCTATACCACATCCCTGTACAATCAGGGAAACTTAAAAGTATGCGCCTGTGTATTTAAATCGGAGGGATGATGACTGGGTGGAGATGAGGCATTAGAAAAGCACTGCAACTTTACTACTTTGTAGAAAAATCCTGAGGAGGTACTCTGAAAGACGGCTGGCTCCTTGAAGAAAAAAAGAAAAAAAAAAATGAGTGGCCACTTAAAACACTGCTGAGATTTCTCACTGCACAACTTCTCCTAATAACAGCAACAAAATCATTAATGCTTGGACATAAAGCTGGGAAGAGAAAATCAAGATTTGGTAAGCGCCGGGAAAAATCTTTAATTCCAGTTTACAAAAAGACACAAACAGCATCTAGCTCTAGCAAAAAAATGTTGCCCCTCACTTTCATTTCGATGGATTTGATTTCAATTTGTTCTAAGCATAGCTGCAAGTTATATTAATATTTTTTTCTATCTTGGTGTTATCCTATTCCACAAAGATTCACAAAGTCTTCACTGGAACAATATTTGAATATAGTCCAATAATGAATTAGAAGAGTTGGTTAATATTGCAAATATTTTTCCTGCTTGTAAGTGAAAAGCTAAACATATTTTCTTCATTCTGGTTTCTCTGCTCATCTATCAGTGCTGTCTATGGCCTTTACAGGCAATGTATACAGCTTTGACACCACCGCTAAAACTTAGGGAAAAGTGGTACCCACTGGTGATGTGATGCTACCTAACTTGGAAACATCAGTTTGCTTTTGTACAATGTATTATTGCACTTGTATAAACTGTAGCAGATTTGTAAATGTTTCAACTCACAAAGAATTTTCTCTGTTGTAAAAACTCACCTTTGGTTGGCTTATGTGAATAATACATGCTAGAGATTAATAATGATCCCAGTCTTTTCATCCACCTTACAAGAAGATGAGAACATCTTCAGGTTCTACCACTCATAAAAGGAGATGGAGTCAAAGCCGGATAATTTTTTCATTAAAAGAAACAAAAAAGTGTACAGCTGTGCAGCAACATACTTGCTCTCAAGCTGTCTTACAAAGACTCAATTCTAAAACTTATACAAAGAAGAGCAAATGTTTGATTAATTGATCTTGTACAAAGGGACAGTAATTTAAATTAAATCGAGTGTCTCTGAACAAGCACAGACCATCACAAAACCAAGTCACAAAGACAGATTCAGCACACCTGTCACCAAGTTATGATCCCTTCAGCACTGAGCTATAGCTCAGACGGACTTTACTCCATTAAGTATCTGCTCTCAACTCAGACAGTTGAGAAAAGTGTCTAAATCTTTAAAAATAAACCCCTATACGTACACTCTCGGCCACGGCTGCCTCCTCTTCCCCGTCTGTTGGAACTTCCCCGTCCACGACTCACTTCTCTGTCCCCTCGTTTTTCTCTGTTCTCTTTGTTTTCTGAACTTTCCTTTCCAAGGCTTTTCTTCTTTCCCCCTACAGTCTCCCAAGAAGTCTATTTGGGTAGAATAGAATTAGATACAAAAGTCAAAAAGGAAGAGAAACCTCTCAATGCATACTTCAACCTCACACCCCTCCATTTCATGGAAAACACCCAGGTATTTGCATAACATCACGTAGGTAATACCTTGCAAACTACACTGATACAACTGGAAACACAGGCTGTATTTTTGGGAAGAGATGAGAAAAAAAACAAGTTTTATAAGTTGAATTGTCTTATGGAATGTGAGAATCCCAAATATTTTGGGCTATAATGGACTTCTAGTTCAAAGAAGCCTAGATACGACTGCAACACAGAAAATCTGTGAAGCAAGCAACAGTTTCCTTTCAACTACCCCCATAAATCTACAAAGGGAGCATGCACAGAGCTTTGTTTTTCTCCCAAGGAAATCAAAAAATCCTTCTAAGCATCATTGAACAAGAAACTGATGAGAATAAGTATGTGGCCTAAGGGTGGGGAATGAAAAAAGAAAAATCATTATCTAGACCTACTAGAATTCAAGCACCATGAGACAGAATGGCAGAACAACAGCTTGGGAAAACTGGGGCCATGATAAGCCAGACCATCCACTCTTAACAGCTACAGCTCAACACACAGAGCAAAATACAGGAAAAACTATGTCTAAAGAAGACAAGGGACCAAGGTCCAAACATCAGGCTTCATCTCCATAGAAGAATCTGTAGGAGTTGAAAATAAAATGACTAAAACACTTGCTAAGAATAGCACAGCAACTCATATATTACGCAATTGCATGGTTAGTCTCTCAAGCCATAGTTGCAAAGCAAAGAAAGGTATTATTCACAAACCATTAGGATAGCAGATATGTTTATATGTATGTCCCCATCTCTAGGAGCTTATAGTCTAGGTAAAGTGTTTTAGCAGGAAATTTGCATACACAAATAAGGTTCTGCCAATTGTGAAGCACTAAAGCCATGACATTTGACAGGCACCTGCAAACAAAAAAGGCTGGCTATCAGTACTTTTATCCTGTTCCGTCTCTTCTCAATTCAGACTACAGCAATTCAGACGCCCTCACAAGGTAAGCAATGACCAGCTATTCCAAGCTGCCTAGAATTGAGAAAACTAACACTATTGAGAAAGCAGGTAAAGCCATTTACAAGTATTAACTCAATGTTTCAGTGCCTCCTTTCAGAGAGTAAGCACCAAGAGAATGGTTGCTCCCTCATTTTTTGACACAGTATAGGTGAGAAAGAAGGCTGAAATCACTTTTCAATTTCATCTCCAGTATAGAAGACTATACCGCCATAAGCCAACTTTGGTGAAACACAGAACAGCGTGGATTAGAAGTATAAAATTACACATTTGAGCAAAATGTGTTATTTGTGCAACAGAAAACTGTTTCCTCCAGTAATTATCACATGGCTTCACCTGCCATAGCTTCACCTGCCATAGCCTGTGTAACTGCATTACATACTAACTAAAATACTCTTGGAGCTTCAGAGACACTTCACAGGAGGAAAAATAACTGCACTGACAACTGAAGAACCAAGTCTGTAGAGTTCAGAATGCACTACTATTTCACTGATGGGCATGGTGCCAAAAGATCTTTGACCATTTTAAGAAATACCCAAAACCGGATAATTCTGCGAAGCATAAAAGGAAGCAGCCTCTCCTTAGTTAGGTATTGCATGACTTGGGAAGGACCAGTAAAAGGACGACTATGAAAGCATGAGATCCATGCTTTCCCACAATGTAATTTTGAGGAAAGCCTTGAGGAGTTGGGCATGTCCTTCAAGATAGAGGATGGGGCTACCTCTGGGCATGGGAATCCACCACAGACTATAAAAGCTGCCCATTTTTGTAAGTGAGCTAACTGATTACAATTTCAGCTGAAGAGGTCTGAGACAATTCAAATGATAGTTGTGGGCCCGACCTTCAAAACTATGTAACAGAAGCCTGCTTCCCAGTGTGATCCTAGGTGGAAAGATAAATCATCTGAAAGGAACACCTTTGTTCTATTTTCAAAGGTTGAGGAAGTAAAACATGGCCAGGCATAAAATGGATCTTACGCCTGTAGGAAGTTAAATGAATAGACATCTTGGGCAAAGAAACATGCCCTTCTCTGCTCACATCCACAAGCTCCTACCTATCCAAAGTCAGGCTGTCACAACTGTTGCAAGTGAAAAGTCTTTATGAAAAGACTAACACACAAAGTCACATGGCATAATGCCTTAAAGACAAAACAGGCAGAGTACCAAAGAAATTATAAATAGACATTTTAGATATCATTCCTTGCTCTTCTAATTCCTCTAATTGGATAGACACGTCCTTCCAAATGAGGTAAAAAAAAAAATCAACAAAGCTTCTAGTGCATCAAAGCAGAGTGAAACTAGAAAAAGATATTTGGGAATCTGCATTCAAAACTGGTAGTATCTCTGCTTCCAAGTTTACACCAAATCCACAATTAAACTGTTCAGGACTATAACAGCTTTAAAAAACCCCTGAAAGTTGGAGGCCTACAAAATTCCACAAAGAAGAAAAAATTTCTTCATGCTCTGATGAGGACCCTTCAAGTAATACTCCCCCTCCCCGAGTCCTTTAAGTTCTGTGTACTTGTTTCTGAGTTGCATTTTGTCTACAGAGAGCAGTGGGTTCAGAGACACTTCTCAAAAGACCAGAACGTATGGATATGTTGCTTCCAATTGGTAAATGAGTTCAGAAAGTTTCTTCCATGTCATGATCACTTATAACAATTTGCTGAAGTAAGAAAGCATTTAACATTCTCTATCAACCAGAAAACTATTTTCAACTAGAAAATGGCAAATATGAGAAGTACAAGACAACATAAACCAGCACATTACCACGACAGATTTAATCAAGGTGAGATGCTCTCTTCTACTCCCAACTTACTAGCTCACTCAGTATTACATACTTCCGTGTTTTAGATGATCTCAACTCTAATAAATGAAAAAGGGATAGAAAAGAAAGTCCCCCTGGTCAGAACAGTCTGTGTCCTAGATTTAGGGTGTGTGGGGGGTAAGTTTCCTCATTAACAATAAGCCAGAGTACACATCCTGACAAATCACAGGAAATACTGAATGTTCAGCACTAAGAAAGGAAGTCCAGGTTTCTTTCTCAATTTAGATGAGATGGAATTTAGTTTACTGCCTCAGATAAACTGTAAGAAGTCCCTCCAGCAAAAACTTCAACCGCAGCAAGACATATTTTCCTGGTATCTCTTGGGATAAAAAATGGCTCTGTGCAACATCCTAAGCAACATTATTTGTTGTTATATACATATTGTTTAGTCTTCTCTTTCTGTTTTCCCATAGTCATGCAAATAAGCAACACAGTGAAAGGAGCAACTACTTGCTGTATCCCCTTCTGCCATTAGTAGCATTGTCAATGTAACTTTCAGATGTTGAAAGCTCCTCCATCTTCAATACTGACAATGCACTCCTACAGAAGCTGCACATCCTAGAACATCTGCCTGCCCTTGAGGTTTATAAAGATTGCCCTTTGTGGCAAACATTTAGTCTCAGGGTTGTGGAGGTGCTACAGAGTAACTACAAACATTGCAGCAAAAAACAGGCTCGTGTCTGACAGCACACCAAGTTCTGCTACGGTTAAAATTGCTTCACATAAATGAAAGCCAGAGGACTCTGCACGAGACCAGCTGAACACCCACAACATTTTCAAGGCTCACGCTACTCTAGGGCAGTAGAGAAGTTGCCCCAGTCTCCATTTCCTTCAAAAGAATTTGAACGGAGGCATGGAAATCAAAAGCTTCTGAAATACGGCTTTCCCAATCCCTTCTTAGAAGTAGAAAGACACAGTACACAGAAAGAGCAGTTTAACACAAAAGTAAAACCTTACCGTGTCTGAACTTCCTTCCAGCAGTATGTTGATTGCTCTGTTCACATCCCCATTACAATCATGTAGTGCCACTATGCACTCATCCTGGTTTTTCCCCGTCACTTCCATAAGCTGGCAGTAAAAGTCAGACATGTTAAAATATCTAAATTATCATCATAAGAAAATAAGAGTTAGTACCACCACAGATTCCAAGGAAGTGCATAGCTACTGTGTCAGAGCAAACTAAAATCCTAAATAAAACTATCTGCATTTTCCACATCTGCTTAGGATTCAGAAAAGAGACAGGATGAAACACAAATTAAACGGCAACCAAGAAAGTATTCTCTTTTGCACCTTTTCTTTTTTCCTTTATGCTTGCAGCAGATGCTGTCAGCCCAGAGACAGCAGTACATGAGGGTAAAGATGCAGAAGACCAGGATAGCTCCAGTATCATCTTCTCTCCCTCCCCATCAAACATCCCCCTCTTTATCCCACTGTGTGAGAACAGACATAAGGTAAGCCATGGCAGAGAACAGATCCATCTGGAAAAACATCCAGACTAAGAAAACGTTTATTTTTCAGCCACATCAGCTGCCTCGATCAATTTCAGCGGTAAGGCCACACAAAAGGCATAAGCAATGGCTGCTTAAGGAGACCTACTACTGAAGTATGCTCCATGGACCTGCGGTGCACATCCTGAGGAGTGCAGGATGGAAATAATCAGTCAGGCATGGGACATATCCTGCAACTTCACTCAAAGAAAAAAAAAAAACAACTACATGAGCTAGAAATATACATGCACAATGTAAAATATTGGTGATTTCCTAGCAGAACTTAATTCTTATCCTTCCCACCAGTAGAGCTACAGGCACTATTGATAAGGGTCCTTTGGCTTCAGGAAGTACAAGACTTCACTTCCGGCACAGCAACAGAGCAAATATAACAACAACAAAAAGCACTTAATGCCTCAGAGGAGGGTTTTACAAAGGAAAAGAAATAAAGAAATCTGCTCCCCTGCTGCAATAATGCATTCATTCTAATTCTTCTCTCCTGAGTGTACTCCTAGGTTCTTCTTGAGTTGTGATGTGTTCTCTAGGACAAAATCACCAACACCCACAGCACAACAGGGACCTGGATTCTCAGTTCAGCTCAAGTTAATGGTCTCAGCTATAATTGGGTAATGGAAGTTTGAGCATCTACACAAGAAACTCAGCAAGGCAGAGGAAATGGTGCGAGATTTCATTTTCACAGTCTAATTCTATCATTTTAACGCATACACAGATCTGGGAGGTCAGATTTTTTTTTTTTTAAATAACACTTCAATTCACCTTTAAGCTAAATGATTTTTACTTTTCCTGAAAAACAGCCAAGATATTAGCAAATTCAGTTTACACAGCTGACATTTTTCCCATGTGCATGTACATGTGGACAAGCTAAATGCACTCTTTATTCTGATGATCATCAAGCATCAAGACCATACTAGAACAACACAGTCTGGAAGAGACATCAGCACAGATAAATTCTGGCTTAAAGGCTTGCCTACAAAGGAAAATACACCGGTTTAACTATACAGCCAGAGTTATATTACCACACAATTTCTTGTAAACAGACTTTAGAGTGCAATAAGAGCACCTTTTCCTAGTTAAACTTACACCCTTCTGAAAAAGTTTTCACCTAAATCATAAACAGACGCCCTAGATCCAAAAATGTAAGGCAGATTTGAAGCACCTTATTGCAGGGCATAAAAATTCTGTACCGTAAGAAACATACTTGTTTCACTTTATCTTCAAAATCTGCGTCGCTCTTATCGTAGATCATCTGAGCAAGGCGAATCTGTTCTGCTGTTGCCTGAAAAATGCAAACATCCAATGAAGTACACATAAGGTAACAATATATTTTTAAAAGCATCTCCTAGTGTCACCGTATTTTTTTTCTCCAGATTCTCAAAAAGAACATACACAATAAGCACAGAGGTGCTATGTGGAAGGGATTAACATCTCCTCTATGCCCATTTTATAGTTAAAAAGTTAGCTGGGACAGAAGCAATTTCAACACATTCTAATGTGTTTGAACCACAGGTAAAGGTCACCACATAGACAAGACAACCATATAATAAAATAGAATTTACCACAGAAGCCTACACTTTGATATGATTACTTTTTAGTGTCTACCACTCCAGAGTTAGAGTTTCACCATAACAAACTGGCAACGGTATTTCTAAATTAACCACTTATCTGATGATTCCTGCTCAGAACACCTTCCACAACTCTCCCAACAACCACCTGACCCTGTAGTTTTATGAGCACTTAAAAAGAGACTGAGTCATGTCTCAAGATTTTGCCTGTGAACAGCTGCACTTTTCTTTATAAGTGAATACTGGTCTTTGAAAACTGCTAAAGGATCTTGCTATTGAAGAAATACTCAGTGCTTCTGTAACATTTCTGGACCACAAATCTATGCTGACAACTTCTCCAAAAGCTGAAAGGCTAGAATGAATGGATGCAGTAAAGTGGCATAAATCCAAAAAGGCTATGGCTGCCCCAGAGAGAAAGCAACTCAAGAACACTAACGTTGCATCACACAGGCCAATCTTCACATGTGGCATTTGCAGTGTACTTGTAATTGCACTCCCATGAAAATACCAAAGATAACTCTATGCTACATGATTCTGGACCTCATTTGATTTCTGCTCAAACAGAAGAGGCTTCCATCTCATGCTAGAGAAGGTGAATACCGAAGAGAGCCAGGACCCGAAATGCGATTTGATGTGGTATGGAAGACTTCCATTGAGAAAGGGACCATCTCATCCACTGAAATTCTTGACGGAAAGAATTCATCCTGGGCAGCTGGTTGAATCTCACCTTTTGAAGTCTCACTTCACAGGATACCCACATGAAATTCTGTGCCTCATGAGTTCAGACTTAATCAGCATCAAACTGCTTCACTTTTCAAGTTTACCAGCAATACAAGCTCTAGAGGAGGTTGCCAAATGTAAATGCTGAGAAGAGGCTAAAAATTACTCCACCGTACACCACCAGCTGCTTGTTTTCTGAGAAGTTACTGCAGCTGTCTCAGTTCCTTGAGGGAAGCGACATTTGCTGTGCTCAGAGGCAACGTTCCAAGACAATTAGCGTTTTTAACGGAGTTAAGTACTCTGCGCTACTTCACATTTTCAAAGTGTCATGCTGACAACTTCATACGTCAGTCAGTAATACAGAGGAGAGCATGCTCTGGAATTCCCTGTGCCAACCCTCATGTCACCCTCCACAAAAGCCCCCTAGTCAGTGCAGTACTGTGCGTGAAAGAGGTCACTCTTGGTGTCTGCCAAGACCTCAGCAGAGAGCAAACACAAAAGGTCTGCTGATTTCAGGAATTAAGCCTTGTTGATCCATCTTCTTGGTCTGACTTCAGCCTCTTCAGGGCCATTGCAAATTTTAAGCTAGTAAAGATAGTTTCTTTAAAGATATCCAGAGTAAAAACATTCAGACAATGTAATTTCTATAGAGAGATGACAGCATATTTGACCAGAAACAGGAAGCCATTAAGATTCATTCTTTCTGTAAACCAACATTTTTCTCAAGCCCATGTTAGAAGAAAAAAAAAAGTGTGACAATATCTTCAGTTTTCCTGTGTAAGCAGAGAGCTTAGAAGCACAAGTAGGTGCAATATTGCTAATTTTTATACCAGTGGATTACACCCAGACGGAACTAAAGATTCAGAAGAAAAAAAAAAACAACAACAAAAAATCAACAAGATGTGTTTACTACACAAATGCCAAATCATTGTCACAAAATGTTTTGGTTTTTTCCCCAGCAACTGGTGGTTCTTTGTTTTTAAGGCACCATTGTTACAAGTAACATTGTAGGATCCTATAAAAGAGTATAATTAAGTTTTAATTGCAACTAAGAAAATAGTAGCGTCTTAAGACACCTAAAACTTCACTCAACCTTACAAGACATATTACCTTTGCATCCTAACAGAGTGAGGGAAATTTGTAACTGACAACTTCGAACCACCAGAAAACACAAGTGTGCAAAACACAAAATTAAGTGACAGTAATAAGCTTAGATCTTATAATAAAAGGGTATTTTTATTATCCAGAAGCAATGTAGAAAAACTCTGATGTAGTTTCCTAAATAACTTAAATGATGATCAACGTGGTATTACGACAGTGAAATTTCCATTTGGTAAAGCAACATTATTCTACATTCAGAAAAATGAATCAGTGGTGATTAAACCGTAAAATCCCACACATTTCTGTTGATCTGTAAAGCCTGACTAAGCAGGAAAGTCCCTCTGATATCTAAACAATAAAAAAATACAGGGCACTAAAACATAACTGCTGTATATTAAATAACGATCTTTTCCACCGAATTGTATCTATTATGCAACAAGTAGAATAAGCAGACAAAATGCAGAAAAAGGTCAGTAAGACCTAATCCTTAAAATCAATGAATCACATAGGTTGGGAAGGTCCTCCAGTGATACTCAGTGCAACCTCCCACTGAAAGCATGTCCCATCAGAGAAGCTGTTTGGGGCCAGACAAGAGATCCCACACCTCTAATCCATGATCCTTTTAACAGCTGGAATTTCCAGTGTTCCAACCTGTGCCATTGTCTCTCTGAGAAAAGTCTGGCTTCACTTTTTCTGTACTCTTTCATGAGGTATGTGAATACAAGACACAACCTTGCCTTGCCTTCTTAGGGCTGAACAAATCCAGTTCCCTCAGCCACCTCTCACTCATCCTGTGCTCCAGTCTCTCAGCCATCTTAGCAGCTCTTCATTGGACTTGCTCCCATCTGCCAACGTCTCTCTTGCGCCAGGGAACCCAAAACTGGGCAGAGTACTCCATGATTGTCTTGCAAATGTCAAAAAAGGGGAAAACACCACTTCTGTCAACCTGATTTCTATACTCCTGCAGCCTTACTTGTTATAAAACAAAACCAAATTCAACTTCGTCTGTTGAAAGTCACTTTCTAAATCTACACATTAGCATGAATCACCACTATGCAAAGCACTGCAATGCAAGGAGATAAGGGCTTGAGCTCACATAATTGATACCATACAAAACAGAACAGAAGCCCCTCCATGTTAAAGATCAGTTCTGAAAACAATAAAAGACACAATTTCCCAGGGGAGAACTTCTCTGCTGGCAAAGAATGCACCAATCTAGAACTGAGGCAATTCTTGAATTGAGTCCAATTTTTGAGACAAGAGAATAATGAGTTGCCAGGAGCACAGACATTTTGCACTCTCTGTAACCCACACAAGCACTCAACTTAACTACTCTGCTGCTGAGAATCAAGACAATTGGGTTAGATCTTAATTTCAATCTCTCAGATACCCGAAATAATTTAAGTCCACTAGTGGACAACCATCTCCATTTCACTTTGTGAGGACAATGCACAAAAAGTTTATGATTTTGTGACTTGCAGATATGCTGAATCATGCTGTAGAACACAGCATGCATCTACGGAAGGTTTTCCCACCCACCCAAATTCCTCTATCGACCAGAAATCTTCTAGCATCAGGAGGCTGGCATATGGAAGAGCTGAGATCTGAAGACACTGAGGTCACAGAACAGAAATCCCAACACAGGCATAGGCACAGAATTCCTCAGTGATGGGAAATGTTGCTGAAGAACACAAAGCTCCTTTAGAGACAAGAATACAGGAACAACTTAACGCTGTGCTGGATTACTAAGCAATTAAAGTGAGATACCAAACATACTCTTCCAAAATAGACAATGATTTTTCCTTCTGTCTTTTCTCTGTACTTACTGACTTAGGGAAGAAATGCATATCATTACACGCACACTTTCAACTCAAAGAAGATCATATAGTATCACATACCTGTACTACTTGTTTCTGTGGTTGTGTTGGCTGTGTGGTTGAAATTTGCGTTTTGTCCCGAGTGCCCCGGGTACGTTCACTGCCCACCGAAGTCATCATATACAGTATATACAAAACAATGTATGTACAAAATAGAAAATCTGAAAAGGAAAAAAAAAACCACCAAAAACATGAGTTAAGGCAGGGTCCTGATTCAATACCCAGAAAATATATAAACAAAGTAGCTTGAACTTGTCCTGCCTTTACTATAAACTCTATACAGGGACAGAGAAAGCACCTTTAATACACTATTATTGGATTTATCGCAGTGTTTACAGTAAAGGGGGAAATGCAGTGGATAAAAAGCATTTTTGTCAGCTGATTGGGATCTGCCTAGATCTGTACTTCCAGACAACATATAAATCTCACAACTTTTTCCAGTTATTTTAGACTTTTCTATCTGCTACTGTGCAGGAATTTCAGCTCCAGCTGTACGACTTCTTAAATTTCTGCAATACCCTGCTCCCTTGTTTTGATGCCTAGAATTTAACCACTGTCATACCCACTCAGAATGCTAACACAAAAATCACATTCACAAACCAGGCAATTCCTCTGTTCCCTACCATCAAACTGCTTTCCTGCAACATATACAAAGGCTGAGGCCAACGCCCACTGTACTTCTCACCTCTCATAAATGAGAGAAATTATGACGCTTGCCTTTAAATCTAGCCTCTACAGCCAGTATTTTTGTTTTCTTCTCCCTCAGACACAGAATGATTTACAAAACTACCTATTATACTGCTTTAAACATAACTTTGTTGTATGGCAACAAAGAAACCCGAAAGAAAACCCAAATCCCACACACACATCACTGCTATCCCATTTCTGGCAGTCAGCTTTCATTCTCATTCATCCTCTAGCATTAGAATTACCTTGAAATAAGAAATTTATTATTCCCCCTGTGTTTGTACAGCATCTAACACAAGGCTAATTGATAAGAATGTTTTATAGTAGCTATGATAACTGGAAAGAGATCTCTCTGCTGGCCAGAATGGTCACAGTCAGCTGCTTTGTTTCTGTCCCCGCGACACTGGGAAGTAAAACTGCAAATTTAGGGAACTAAGGACAGCCTGCAAGTGGTGCATCCGCGCAAAAGTAGATGTGCAAACAAGCAGCAAAGCAAGCAGCCCCAATGTATGAATGTGCCTCAGCAGCTTGTCCAGGCAGTAGCTTTGGTGCAAGCTGGCTAGTACAGAGTTGAAGAGCAAACTACTGTGACTGTATGGATGAGGATGTGTTCAATACCCAACTGCTCACTAGCATTCGCAAGTAATGGGTACTCAATAATTAAAGTTGCAATGACATGCTTCAGTTTAAACATTGATTCACAATGCTCAGGAGCCTCGTGTAGAATCAAAAAGACAATTAACCCCATTACCATCTAAATCTGTTCTTCACTTTAAAAATACATTCTTGTTGGCCAAAACTGAAGCCTGACATTGAACTTCTTTATGTGCTAGTTAAAGCATTCAATAATGTCTGAGAAGAAAGTATATTTCCATGAACTCTTACATATTTAACAAGAAAAGGCCTGGCTTTACCAGGAACTGACTGTAGTATGAGCTGAACTGGAACACTGTGTTTCTCCAGCTTTATGAATATATTTACCAAAGCCAATCTGTCTCCCAGTCTCTTAAAGCAACCTAACTTTGTTGTCTTCTAAGCTCCAGAACACACAGGCCTTCAGAGCACTGCATCAGACACCCTAAAAGCCAGAAACAGTCAGAACAGAGGTTATTCAAGCTCCAGACAACATGTTCTATGGAAAGCAAAATACTAAGTAGATGTGGATATGCTCTGAACAGCAAGTGCAACTCTTATCGCTGACTTACATGGTCACGGCTGACCACCAATATTTTAAACATTATGGACAGTATTCAGTTGAGTTTGCAGTAAAATTACTTTTGCTCTTTGTGTTTAAATCTGCTTTATAAGCTTTGCTAACTGAACTGTCAACGTCCAAAAACTAAATTAAATTTATATACACTAATAATGACCTTCGCGTTGTTCTGTAGGGTTTTTTTTAAGTATTGGTCAGCTCAGCATGATTCAACCTAGCACAATAAGCAATGAAAAAAAACCCTGAAAAGAGAACATGACAGACAGCACTAACCTCTCTGAAAGACAAGCTAATAGTTTCAAATATGATTGTCTGGAATTAGCCCATCGTGATTTAAGATATGTTGAGAAATCATAACTCCATTGGGTTTCAATTTGCTCATCATTTCTGAATAAACAAAATGTTTACACAGATTCTGGTACCTAGAAATTCTGACATACATTTCACTGCTATTCTCTGTAATGTCACCAAAACTTCTCAAAATATTGCAATCTATGTTTTGGACATGATGGCAGTACATACACATTAAAACAGGGTTTTTGGTTTGTTTGAGATGCACGTGCTGAACTATAGCTTACACTTCTGATAGCCAGAAGAGGATTGTGTCTTTTCTCCCTCTCTTAACATGTATTTTACAGCACCTGTGTCACAGCTGTTTAAGCCATGCGTGTTTTTCACAATGAAAAGATACTTTAAGGAAAAAGGCAGGCACACAAGCATCTGAAACAGTCTTGAGGGATGAAGCAACACAGCAAGATCAGCCTGCTGGTGGGATCAGAGCCAAAAAACCTGAACAGTATAACCGGATCTTTAAAGAAGATTCTCGTCTTGCTGACCATGCAGCCCAGGAGCAGCACAATTTGGCAACAGGTCCGAAGCAGAAAACCAACGAAGGTGAGAGCCTCTTCCTGGCAGCAGTATGGACTTGCACTTGCTTCAGACAAGCGTGGAAACACCCTTAGTTTGACATTGCCCATCAAGCCAACATGGACATGTTATAATCCATTTCAGACACAATCCAATCTTCTTAAAACCACAAATGGCAGCTTGATATAAAGACAGCTCTCAAAATAAAGCTATTTTACTCCTCCTTAGTTGGCTCCCATTATCTGCAGGAAGTGTCCAGGTACAGCAACAAGTCCAGCCCCATTGTGCACGAGAAACAGCTGAAGGGCTCTGCTCCACAGCCAACATCGCACCTCCCTGGCACAGGCATGCCTTCACCAGGCTGGGCTGAGGCTTCACACCCTACCGCACCTGCTCTTTAGAGTACTGAAGCAGCAGGCAGAAGGGAAGCAGTTAGCCACTGCCTTCAAATTACCATATTGACTACAATTTCGAGCATTAAGTGGGATATTATTATTTAATAAGATGGGGCTGAACAAGAACACTTCCTTGCTTGCAAAGCAGCTTCTTGTCCTCTCCAATTCCTCATATTAAAGTCTGTTTGGCAGACTGTTGTCATAGCAATGAGTAGGATATCACAAACTGATGAACTTTTAACTGCAGATCAAATGAGGAAAGGAGATTTGAGACTGGGAGGAAGACAACTCTTAATTAAAACTGTTTAATAAAGATCAAAAAATATTCAGACAAGCAGATGTTTCAGTTTTCATGTCAGGGTCTGGCTCAGTGCAAGAGTCCCTAATTAGCAGTTAATACTTGACCCTGCAGACCCATTGCAACTCCAGTAAGCAGCCAAAACAGCTGTATTTTGAAGAAACAGATACACATTAAATGAATCAGATCCCCATAGCACTGGCAAAAAAGGAGGAGAAAGCATTAAACAGACTGGACTTCCCAAAACTGTTTTGTAAAGACAGCAGTGATACTTTCTTTCATGACAATAAAAAAAAAAAGCATAAAACTGCTGTAAACCTTTTTTTCACTGATGTAATCTAGTTCCTCCAGAGGAAGCTTGTCTTTACTTCTGCTTTAAAAACAAACAACAAAAAATAACCCAAACAAAAGAGAACAAAAAAAAACCCTTGATCAATGCTTAAGAAAATTGTACACATCAAGCACGTTTAGCTTCTCAAGCACTAAGGAATTCAAATTGCAGCACTTCCTCATAAAGCAAATAAGTAGGCTTAAAAATAGAAAGCCATAGAGGCATTTAAGAGGAATATCACCCCAAATCTCCATGTTTTGTTTGTTTTAGTGTTTCTGTCTCTACATCAAGTTTAGTCCAAGAACATACACTACAACAGCAGATAGTATTGCATAATAAGCCATCACCAGGCTGGTAATGGAATGGCAACAATTACTCCAGTTTCCAAAAGCGGTACCTTAAGTATTGGTATCTCAACACCCAACTTTCCTGAAGAGACCAAATCCCACCATCTCCCAAAGTCTCCATACTGTAAGACTTATTCCACACATTTAGCTGGGTTTTTGCTCTGGATTTTAGAAGGAAAAGAGGAAGGCAAAGAATCAAAGAGTAATTGAATGCATATCAACACAAAAAGCAGGTTTTAAAGCTATCATAATGCTTTCTTTGATCTTTTGTTCAGCTTTCCTTTGGCAAGAAATCTATTCCTTTTAGACTCAAAGCAGTCAGAAAAACTAGAAGTTTACAGAATACAAATTGACTTGACAAGGTGGCAAGCACTCCAGGACACAGTAAATCTACTGCTGAACTTCCAGGGACAGACCATGCACTGCAATACCACCTGACTCTCAAGAATCCTTCTGAAGTCAAATATTCACTTCCACCAGCTGAACAAAACATTCGCAGTTTCAATTCTTTTCCTGAGGCAGTCTCAAGAAAGTTATTTTCTTAACTCTCTGGACAAGGAGCTGTGATAAAGAACACTATGTAGAAATCTCTGTGAACACCTTAAAAGCGTGATTGCCTTTTTATACTCTCATCACAAAGCTACCCAATCAAGGATTTCTCACAATGACAGGGTGGGTAAAAGGCTGCAGGACACTGCTTCATGATGGCATGACTGCTGTACATGTATGAGTCTAGATTTTACTGCTACAGCAGTGGCGTGATACGAGCATGAGGGAAAAGAAGAGGAAAAAAATTATGTCTGCAAAGCATCGACGCCATGCACTTCCCTCAAGAGCTGTTGTCTAAAGAATCTCACCACCTTTATTACTGCTCGAAAGGGGAAAAGAGTTTGCAAGAGTCTGCTGTTCCTCAGAAGCAGGGCTGATTACACAGTGTCTGTACTGCCCCAAGCCAACAGCATTGAAACTGAGCTTATGGATCCTGGGAGGATTCACGTCTCATCTTCTCATCTTACAGTCTTCAACGGTAAACAGGAAGAATAATGATGGCTACGAGTAGACCTGCATCACTGGCAGAACACCACAGGAGAGAGAAATTGTACTATCTGTATGCTATCTTGTTTTACCAAGAAAAGAAGATTGGTGGGAGTGGCCAGAGTGCCAGCACAAATGTATAAACTAACATTTACACTTCAAGTTGCGATAGCAAAGTGTACCAAATAAACAAATGAATACACTTACCCACCTATCTTAAAATCCATTGAGTTGCTAGTTGAAATTATTATTCTGCCAAGTCAATCTCTACTTAGCTAAGAACATACCTTGATCTACAGAAATCAGTAATTTCTCATTACCAGCAAAAAAAAAGTTCATTTCAAAGATTAGTATTCCTAAGCAAATGTCATACAAGTGACAACAAAGAAATGTACAAATAGGTCTTAGAAATAAAGGAAAAGACAGCATTGTTTTAGAAGAGAACAAGACTGGAGTTAGGCAAAGGCTGGTCATATATCCAGAGCCTGTCTCAAAAGTCTGATGTAGAAGGGGAACTGCACAGTGTATGCTTTCCACTAGTATAACAGGTTTCAATCATGAAAGTTAAGTTATATCTTTAAAATTATTTTTACAAATATCTCCTAATCATAGAATCATAGAATCATAGAATGGTTTAGGTTGGAAAGGACCTTGAAGATCATCGAGTTCCAACCCCCCTGCCATAGGCAGGGACACCTCCCACTAGACCAGGTTGCCCAAGGCCACGTCCAGCCTGGCCTTGAACACCTCCAGGGATGGGGCCTCAACAACCTCTCTGGGCAACCTGTTCCAGTGCCTCACCACCCTCAAAGTGAAAAACTTCTTCCTAATGTTCAATCTAAACCTGCCCTCATCCAGTTTGAAGCCATTCCCCCTTGTCCTGTCACGACATGCCCTAGTAAAAAGTCCTTCCCCAGCTCTCCTGTAGGCCCCCTTTAGGTACTGAAAGGCCGCAATAAGATCTCCCCGGAGCCTTCTAATCTCACAATATCTATCTTTGCTATTATCCCAGTGTCTGTGCCTAACAGATGTGCTTTACATTTTAGTACATACTAGTGATTATCCTAACTTTAAGCAAAATCTGCCAGCTACACCAAATAAACATCCAGCAGACCTGCCCTCATCATTTCTTTATAAATGATTTCTTAAAACTTCAGAAGCAACAAGTGCCCTTACTCATACAGAAATTTCTGAAGGAGTAATCTAAGTTTCCCCAAATTCAACTTTCACTTGTATTAAAAAAAAAAAAAAAAAAAAAGACAGACAATCACACTAAAATCGGAGAAGCCTAACTGACTTCCACCTAGGGCTTTATCTTTCACACAACCAAGGCAATTTTCAGACTACTAAAAACCTAGTTAGTAAAACCTACCCAGCTCTGCTGCTGTCAGAAGACAACAAACACTCCTGGTGATTCCGGACAATCAAAAAGCAGTGAATGTCCTACAGGATTCAGAGGACTTGACCTTATGTTTCAGACACCAATATCTACAAAGTCACTATTCTCATCTTTTGCTGCCTTCCTCCAAGAAGAATGGCATTTTAGATAGCAACCAGCTGGACTTCCACATGCAAAAAGAATAAAGTCCTGCTCCCTGTCCTAACTAATTATAAGCCAAATGTTTACAAGGACCTGCAAGATGCACTAGTTACCAGCACTTACCATTGACTGTAACAAAACTTTAAGTAACAGAGTCCCGGTTAGACTAACTGCACATTATTTCCTACATAAGCACCAGTCTCAGGACTATAAGAACTAGAGGACCTTACTAGATCATAACACAGACCAGACCACAGTTGTTGCCATGACCTAGACAAAAAAAAAAGGAAAAAAAAAAAGAGGCTGCACTGGTCCACATAGGAATTATTTTTGAGAAGCAGGGATCATGAGGAACCTGTGAGGATGGGGCAACAGCAAGTCAACTTTTGAGGTATGTTTCTCTGCTGAGGAACATTTTAATTAAAGCTCTGGCCTGTCCTGATATTCTAAGACCTAAAGGAAAAATTAAATATATGTTCCTGTCGTCTTTGATGGAAGGACCTCATTTCTTGCCCTCTGTCATAGAAAAGGCTTTTCTTATGCAAACCCTCCCTAAAAGCTACCAAAGTAAAAGAGATAATGTATTCCCATCACTGCCTACGCTGTATGCTGTTCCAAAATGTCAACTGACTCGGTATCTCGGGTTAGGAAGCATACAGTGACCACAATGGCTCACAGGTGGTTCCTGGTGCTTGCACAGCCATGCACGCACTACTTCCTCTTGCTATGGGAGGAAAGGAACACCTGCATTTGCAAGTCCTCTGCTCTCTTGTTTTCCAGCCTAAGGAGATTAAAAAATAATACTAGCCAAGCCAATACACAGTGTACTTGCTGTTTATTCCATCACTGCTAGATTCAGTGGTGAAGAGCCATCAGCATTGCAAATCTCCTCTTCATATCTGTTTCTCTGTGTTTGTCCACTCAAAAAAAATGGAACAATAAACAAAGAAAAACAGAAA
This sequence comes from Anarhynchus alexandrinus, assembly GCA_008711295.1. Classification (NCBI taxonomy): domain Eukaryota; kingdom Metazoa; phylum Chordata; class Aves; order Charadriiformes; family Charadriidae; genus Anarhynchus; species Anarhynchus alexandrinus. Next base: position 1,467,302 of record VUYV01000015.1, on the reverse strand, counting down.
AGGTAAAGCCCTCACTGTTTTCCCTCCTACGGTTTCCTGAAGAGCATCCAGTGAAAGGGCATTGCAGTGTTCAGAACTTCCAACAAAGCAGCAGCCTAGTCACCCCCTACAACAAATACTCAGACTGAATTATACACTGCATTAACTAGGAGGCTTGTAAAAAACACTAACTAGTACTTCACAAAATGAAAGGTTTATTGCAGCTGAGGAAAAAACAGAACTAGCAGGTTTTTCAGGGTTGAAAATCATTACCCTCCGCAGCCAGAACTAACACAGCCTTCCTGAAGTCACACACAAGTGGAGAATGGCTGAGCAGAGTTCGGGACAAAAAAACCCATGATTAGAGTTTTAGTTCCTGTTTGGGACCTGGTCGTATAGTCTTTCAAAGTTCAATCCATAGTGCAGGTAGAACCAAAACAGTTTACTCCATTAAAATCAAGTTTCAGCTCACATCTAATACCACACAACTGCAAACCATCACCAGAAATGGCATTCCTGCTCCCTTACTCCTTAACCACATAATGTTGCTGCTTCCCTTCAATCAGACTAACGATCGTGCAGCTGCACAGGGAGTCGATTCAGTGAGCTGACCCAAGAGCAAACTGAACCCTCTAAAACAAAACAGTGAGTCAGTTGAATAAGCTTATCCAGTGGAAAACTATTTGGCTATACAACTGCTGAATCTGACACAAGGGATAGGGATCAAGTTCATGAGGAAAAGGGGAACTTGCAATTCAGCAGCCATGCACCATTATAACATCGGTAAAATGTGAGGTTTCACATTTTGTTTTCCTGGGATCCAGTATAGCAAGACTTGATCCTGGTCAGGCCCTCTGCATGCAACAACAACAAAAACCAAACATTAAAAAATACCTTGTAGGCATTTTTAAAAATAAAAAACTCCCAGGAAGGGACCCCGCCAGCAGACTGACCTTGAATATATCACTATCTTATGGCATATATATTCTTTTGATCACCAGTGGGAAAATAGAGACTACTATCACCTTTACTGAGGAACACTCCCTAATGCCCAGCCTCTTGGATATCTGTTAGCATTCAGTTAGCAGTGAAGAATACACTAATAAAAATTTATAGGTGCTTCTATCCAAACAAGCGGAGGCTATAATCAACCAAAATTAGGACAGTCTGACTAACACATTTTATGGTAATCTAGAATACAGTCCTTTCCCCCAGCCACAAAACTATCTATATACATTCAGTTTCGGGCATTAAACTAGAGACTCAAACTACCCTAAAGTAATTCAACCACCAAAAGCAATCTTTAATGATTCTGTACACACAACAAAATATTCAATGCTTTTGCTGGTCACCTTTGAATTTCACTTTCACAGGACTAATACCCTTAAACATCCACCCTTTCCCTATCAACAGCCCCACCTTGAGAAGGCTTGCTCCCTCTGCCAGCTCATTAAAACTCACAGCAGCCCCTCTGAGCATGAAAGGAGGAAATCCAGACAAACTCGTCTGAGAACACAGGGCTGGGTGACTTGGAGGTTCTTCAGATGGCTCCCTCCACCAAAAAAAAAAAGTCACAAGGCAAAGCCTCTGCAGACTGTAATAATTTGTACAGCCTTCCAGTCTATCCGAGATGAATTCCAGGGTCAGCTAGAAGCCCGGGTGAGCTCAGGGCATGCACACACACATACATATATATAGGTGAGGAAACAACTGCAGAGTATGAATTGAGCAGGTTATAGATGTTCTCTTCAAAGAATACACAGAAGGACATATAATCTCAGGTCACGCTCTGGTTAAGCTTTCAATACTACAAGGAAAAAAAAATATTTAAGTAGACAAAGCATCTCAGATAAACATGAAGTACCCCACTAAACCTGCACAGGACTTACAACCTTCCTCTATTAACTGTGACTGACTTCTCTCAAAACCATTATTGCCCACACCTGTATTGACAGTGTCAGCAGGACACTTTCGAAACAATTTAAGCTTGGGCTCTGTCAGTACATACAATGCGAGCTACAAGCATACGCCAAGGACATTTCAGGCTTGCAGTTTGTTAATAGTACCAACTGTAAGACACAACAGTTTAAAAAAAAAAAAACAAACCCTTTCAGTGGGTAAGCCCCCTATCAATCATTATCATTACAACTAACAGCTAGCTGTACCCACAAGATGATGAATTCATGCAACAGCAAAAAGGGAAAAGAAAAAAGCAGTTAAATAAAAAAAAACTTTTTAAAAAACTTGCTAGTAGACCTAATGCAGATTAAACTGGTACCAGAACAAAAAAAAAATAGGCAGGAAAAAAAGACAAGTACTGGGAATTGTGAGCTTTGGGTATTAAACTGTAGAAATGCATATTTCAAGTATTCACTCTGATGCAACACCCCATATCTAAACAGCCCCTAAAATTAAATGCTGTTTACACAGCAAAACAAACCCCATTAAGACGATTCAAGTTAAAACCCAAGTACTCCCCATGACAGAAAGAAATAGCTAACACAAGCTGGGAGCCACGCAGCCAGGACAATACCCAAAAGGAGGAACTGGCTTTGAGCAGGGTTCTTGTAAACAAGGTGGCATGCAGGAATCAGCACTCAATGTCAGACATCTCACTGCCAGATCACGAACACACTCAGTGCTTGTGCTCTCCCTGCTCCCTCCGGCTCCCTCCCGCGTTGCCGAACCACACTCTCCTGGAACAGCTTCCAAAGGAATTCTTTGAATAGAAACAGATACAAGCAATAGGACTAAAAATAGACGAGCAAGAGCAGAGGCATTCTCACACTGGCAGAAACACACTCAGCTGCATCAAAAAAAAAAAAGGGCACCTAGTTAATTCACACTAGAATTGGCAACAAGGAACAAAGCAGAAAATGCCACCATAAAAAAAGTTTGGGGGGGGGGGGGATTTGCAACACTCATCAGATCACATTACAAAACTCACAACAAAAAGCAATGGTTAAATTACAAGCCACAAGTGATATAAAACCAAATGCAGTAAGTAATCAGTAAGGCCATATCTATAAAATGTGCTAAAAACCTCACAATACCAGACTTACTATTCTAGCCTCAGTTTTGGTAGCAACACCAAAGAGCTCAGGTATCATTCCTGCACCTGTACAGAGCCCTACTCCTTGAACTAACTAGATACCGATGGAAGACGACCAGTACAGGTCACTGCTTGTGATACGCTCATATATTCAGAAAACCAAAGAAAAACAGGAGTCTTACTGAAATAAACTCTTCTAAATACAGCAAAATATTCTAGAACATCTTTCTATAATCTTCTCCCAGATGATGATTTTTCTGAAGGTTCATCTTAGGCAAGAGGAGAATCCACCAAAACAAAACCCTAATTTTTTCAGTGACACATGCAAATCTGAATATAAAGTTCCAAAAGGAGGAAAACAATAGTTTCTAAGGCAGCATTAAAGGTTCCTTCCTTCACCATCTTATGCTTTTACTGTGCATAATAAAATCTTGATGAAAACTCATGGCCATTTGATTCAGTTTAGCTTTCCAAAGTGAAACAATATGAGAAGCTGAATAATTTTTCAAACTTATTGTCAGGTAAAATCATAGAATGGTTTGGGTTGGAAGGTAACTTAAAGATCACCTAGTTCCAACCCCCCTGCCATGGACAGGGAAACCCCCCACTAGACCACATCACTCAAAGCCCCATCCAGCCCGGCCTTGAACATCTCCAGGGATGGGGCATCCACAACTTCCCTGGGCAACCTGTTCCCATGCCTCACCACCCTGACAGTAAAGAACTTCTTCCTCATATCTAATGTAAATCTACCCTCTTCCAGTTTAAAACTGTTACCCCTCGTCCTATCACTACACTCCCTGGTAAAGAGTCCCCCCCAGAACTTTCCTGCAGGCCCCCTTTAAGTATTGGAAGGCTGCTAGAAGGTCTCCCTGGATCCTTCTCTTCTCCAGGCTGAACAACCCCAACTCTCTCAGCCTGTCTTCATAGCAGAGGTGCTCCAGCCCTCTGATCATCTTTGTGGCCCTCCTCTGGATTCACTCCAACAGGTCCATGTCCTTCGTATGTTGGGGTCTCTAGAGGTGAACACAGTATTCCAGGTGGGGTCTCACCAGAGCAGAGTAGAGCAGGAAAATCACCTCCCTCAACCTGCTGGCCATGCTTCTTTTAATGTAGCCCAGGACATGGTTGTCCTTCTGGGCTGCAAGTGCACATTGCCAGCTCATGTTGAGCTTCTCATCCACCAACACCCCCAAGTCCTTCTCCTCAGAGCTGCTCTCAATCCATTCTCCGCCTAGCCTGGATTTGTGCTTGGGGTTGCACCAACCCACATGCAGGACCTTGCACTTGGCCTTGTTGAACTTCATGAGGTTCGCACAGGCCTACCTCTCACGCCTGTCAAGGTCCCCCTGAATGGCATCCCTTCCCCCCAGTGTGTGGATGACACCATGCAGCTTGGTGTCATTGGCAAACTTGCTGAAGGTGCATTCAATCCCACTGTCCATGTCGCCAACAAAGATGTTAAACAATGCCGGTCCCAATACCGACCTCTGAGGAACGCCACTCATCACTGGCTGCCATTTGAACATCGAGACATTGACCACAACCCTTTGACTGTGACCATCCAGCCAATTCCTTATCCACCGAGTGCTCCATCTGTCAAATCCAAGTCTCTCCATTGTAGAGACAAGGATGTCGTGTGGGACAGTGTCAAATGCTTTGCACAAGTCCAGGTAGATAATGTCAGTTACTCTTCCTTTATCCACCAACACTGTAACCCTGCTGCAGAAGGCCACCAAATTTGTCAGGTACAATTCTCCCTTAGTGAAGCCATGCTGGCTGTCACTGATCACATCCTTATTTTCCACATGCCTTAGCATAGTTTCCAGGAGGATCTGCTGTATGATCTTGCCAGGCACAGAGGTGAGACTAACTGGCCTGCAGTTCCCTGGGTCTTCCTTTTTTCCCTTTTTATAAATAGGCATTCTTTTTCCCCTTTTTCAGTCACTGGGAATATCACCAGAATGCCACAACTTCTCAGATATAATGGATGCTCACCATCTGAGGTGCTCAGAGACAAGCAGCCACAGAAATAGCACTGAGATTACTTGTATTTGTCTGCCACCTCTGGATTGGTCCTTCTACAGTCACAACTGTTGTTAGCATTTTCTCTAGCTTTAAACAAAGTGGGTTTGATTAGTTTCCTTTGATACTAATCCTAATCTTGACCTACTTCAGTCAGAAAACTTGGTTTTATCCCAAGCTTTCCCATTTGATTTTGAGCATTATTTTCCTCATGATCACAACTTCTCAACTTGGTGTCACATGTAGATTCACTTACTCTTGTTCCATCATTCTAGAAGTTTACACAAGGTCATGTTTATCTGATCTACACCAAAACGATACCAAACCATCCGAAGAGATGAAGGATTAACAATCTTTACAAACTTCAAACATACAACACACTAGAAAAGAGCAGGTAAATAAAGAGTTTATTTACAACAATTTATTTACAACAAAACCTGTTCTGTCCTGGTTTGAGGTAAAACAGAACCAATTTTCATTTCAGTGATTTTACTTTTCAGTTAAGCCTCTTCTAACTCTCTGAAATTAACAGCAAATTCTTCAAACAGTGTCTGCTACCTGAGTAATAACATCTGATGTTTATAGTTGATGCCAAGGCATTGTAGGAAGAGAGGCTCTTGCTTACACTTGTTGCCATAGTACCCAAGGCCAGCTAACTTTGTTATGTACCAAGTTGGAGGGTCAGAAGAAGAAGAGCATAAAGGGGTCACACCTGTGGGAGGAGCAGGCAGGACAGGTGACACAAAACTGACCAACAGGGTATTCCATCCCATCTGCCTCATGCTCAGTATAAAAGCTGAGGGATCAAAGGGGTCAGCCTCTTTCTTCAGTGGCCAACGCCTGAGGACGACTCTGTTCTCTGCCTTTGATCCCGATCTGTACACTCCTGAATCTAGATCCAGAATTAAGCTCCAGTCCGTTGCCAAGTCCAGTCTGGGACTTCCCCAGTCCCTTCTGGCGACGTGATCATCGCTACCGGTTTTGTATATATTGTATCTATTTCATTATTTTCCTTTTTGATATTGTTATATTTTCTTTTTATTATTAATTTTCATTAAATTAGGTTAGTTTCTCTTTCAATTCATAAGTGTCTCTCTCGTTCTTCTCTCCCTTCTCTGAGAGACAGAAGGGAGACAGATTCAAGAGAGCACCTGTCTTTCATTCAGTGGGCAGTCCAGCCCAAACCACGACAATCCCCACAGAACTCAAAACTAAAAGCAGGAATAAAGTCCTCCAGGCTCTTCTTATGTGTTTAATATCAAAAAAGCAAAATGAAATTCATCTCCCACTTCTTAGTTAGTTTCTTAACCTTTTTAAAGAAGATACCCAAGAGACAAGCTGCTCACATGTGATATCAAATTGCCCAAAGTTTTATCTCACTTAATTTAGCATTTATTTTCTCTCCAGCATAAGTGGAGGAGAACCATCCACAGGCTTCTTCTAAAACCCACAGCCACCATTCCAGCCTCCCCATCTTTACCTTTTTCTGCAAGTCTGGACTTTAATGTTGTTTGGCTGCCACACTTTTTCTGCCTTCAGAAGGAGGTTCTCACTCTCCTCCATTTCCTTCTAAGCCAGACCAGCTTATAATAAAATTGAAGTCAAGTGCAAAGAATCTTTTTTTTTTTTTAAGTCGGTGAAATCTGAATAAGCATATGAAGTTTTTCTTCAAAACTTCCTTCCTATTGATAGACCATTAAGAAATTCCTCCTCACAGAAATTTATTCACTTATTTTCTTAAAGCTTACATTCCCTTTTAAACATACTGCTGTATTCTGCTGAGTTATTCATTACTACGCTGTACTAACCTAACAGCCCCTGATTCCACAGAGGTATGCTGGGTTTATACACTGTGCAAGGCAATATTAAAATGCCTAAGTACAAAACCTGTTTTTTAAAACATCCCAAGAAGATATTAGTCACCTGTCTATTTTATTGTTAGTCTAAAAGACCAAGCACTCTGCTGCAAGATTAATTTACTCACTTTTGAAAGAAAAGGGACTTGCACCCTTCATGTCTTAGTTTCTGAAACAGTTAGCTTATTTGTATTAATTGCAGCATGTCACCCTCAGTACACATGTGAATTCTGAGACTGCACCTAGCATACACATTTTGCTAACTGCGGTGTTCAGTTTTAGCAACAGCATTAGAACATTACAGGCATCAGCTTTAGAGATCATACTGCACCTATAAAAATGTCACTGAACAAATGGTTTGGCAATGACAATCCTTAAAACCATTTCAGCGGAAGGCGTGTTATAAACATCAATTTTCCCCAAGCAACCCAAAAGGCTGTATGTACACAGAAGTCAGGCAAAGGATGAGCAGGGATAACCAAGATAAAGTATTAAAAGTTTTTAAAATTGCATTTACAAACTTAAGTAACAGCTTTTTAATCACTAATAATTTTCAGCCATTTAGGGAATGTTATTTAAAAATTCTAGCACAACAGGGAACTGTTAAGCACGCTTGCTGTAAAAGCCAAGATGACACAATAAACAGAGAAACCAATGGTAGGCAAGTTTAAAATGCAGAACAGTATGATGCCTTAAATGTGTTCTCAATTTAACACATGAACACTGTTTTTCAAGTTCAATGAGCACACTGCCCAAAACATGGCTTTTGAAAAACAGTAAGAACATGATTCACTACAATACAGTGCAAATAAAAACTGTAAAAGGAAAAATGCAACCTGACATTCTACATGTCTCCTCTGATAAGAACAAAAAACCAAAAAACATGCACAGTTAAGAGGGCAGCATTTACCCAAAGCAGCAAGCAACAGAAAGTAAACTACTATAAGACTGCTCACTGTCTCACCTTCAGGACACTGAAACTTGCAGTTCTGCAGGGGCTTGGGGTGTTCTTTTGAAAGCATATAAGCCTCATCTAAGTAGGCATTGTCCTTTTGGTCCGTCCATTTTCCCACATGTAAAATTTGAAAAATGATACTTACCAACCTTGTTGCTATGCTGTAAAACTCTACAGCAGGAGGTGTTAGCATGACTTCAGCTCTGATATCCCAAAAGAACCTCGCCATGAGATTTGTTGTCATGGAAGTTACTGTGAGATCAAAATTACATCACAGGAATTTCTTTGCAGGATCAAATGCAAGAGACTGATAGAATGGAATAAAAGAGCTCTCAATACACTGCATTTAAACATATATATGACTATATATGCAACTGCTGAGAACAGCAACTTCAAGGAGTAGAATTTTTACTTCCACTTATTCATAAAAGTCCATTTGAAGAGTTACAAATATATACAAGAAAAGCATTTTGTCCTCTTTTCAGATTTTTTTGCCAGAGAAAGAAGAAACGGAAGGAAAAAGCATGTTTAAACAGATTATCTCATTCCCAAAGCCAGAGACATAACTTCCCTGAAAACCATTCTAAGTTCTCAAATGTTACATACACAATGAATAAAACCCAAAACATTCCCACAACACAAAGCACCAAGAGCAAGGCCTTCCATATCAGAGACTATCAGTTCAACTTTAATGAATATTCTAATACACAAGCACATTTGAGAACAAAAACTTTTGTTCAATTACCACAATTCCTATCAAATTTTTAAAAATGAATAAAACAAAGAGCTCAAGGAACTCAAAGACATTAAGTGAGGAAAAAAAAACCAACCTAGGATTGAACCTGGTGAGTCAGAAAAAAAAAAAGTCAACTTTACACACTAATGTGAATCCACAACAGGCTGTAATTTTACTTCAGAGGCAACCAAAAATAAATAAATGCTTATCTGGAACTTGCTTGTCAGCAGAGATTTTAACATGACTGAAATGCAAGTTGTTGTTTAAAAGTTAGAAGTACACCGATGTCAATCTAAAATTATCATGCTGTAAACAAATATTTCTTTGACTGAACTCTTCCAGAGCTTTAGTGAGATACCCAATTCCTGTAAAAGACTTGAAAGCCTATGTTCCAGGAGCATATGACAATGTTTGGGTTAATCTTGAGACTCTTGGAGCTGTGATGATTTGGATTTAAATACAATTGGAAAATACTGACAGCATCTTTTTTAAGATGAGCTTTTGAGGAGCTTTTTTTTTTTAAACTGGTATAAAGTTTAATAAAAACCTTAATTTTATACACTTTTTAGAAAAGTAAATTGAGGGCATCTTTCCACTTTTTTTTTTTTTTTAGTTTTAGCTAGAAATTTGGGTCATTTTAAAAAATATATACAACTTCTGGAAAAGAGTAGTAGAGGCTAAATACTGTAGGTCAGTATTTCAACAAGCTTTGATACATCTCAGAGGCTGAACTGCTTTGGAAGGCCAATTCACAAGTCCTGGAAGAGCTAAGCATACCACTTCTTCCAAGCTGGTCTTGAGGATTTCAAGAAAGAAGCACTCCACACCTCTCTAGCCATAAATATCATACTAGTATAAAATGTGATAGAGTCATAATACCGAAACATACGTCTGGATAAAGCAACCTAATGTAAAACTCTATTTTCAGTCTCTAATGTGTTGTCTTCAGCTGAATGGTTTTAGGCTTTAACTGCAGCAAAATAAGTATTCAGATATACATTTTAGCAAAGTTTAGCACATTGTTTGAGTTATGCTTATGTGCAGTCACTTCACCTGGCAGAGAAATTGAGAAGCCCAAAACTGAGATTTTTCAGGAAATAAAAGAGGTGGTAACAGTCCCATCTTATTCAACAGAAGGACTAAGTGAATCTCTAAACAGAGCTAACTTTCACAACCATTGGAGTGCCAGAAGAGATAGCTTATCCCCCTTCCCTTCAACATTTCGCCCTCAAAAAAGAACAAAGAAAAAAACTTTCACGGTATTTCACAGCATGTCTGTTCATACACAAACTTCTGGGAAAAAAGGCAACTCATCAATCCTGCACTATACATACCCATAAATGCAGAACAAAAATGCATTTATAGGAATACCAGCTGAAATAAGGTACAAAACAATCTTGCAACTTTCCAGTTCGTGTTACTGAAGCCCCAGCTGCTCCACCCTAACAGAGCAACAGGAGTTCAAACAATTGAAACACAGTTGCAGTGTCAAATAATTCACCATGCAGATTTAACAGCCAAAAGGGATGCGGAGACCAGAAACCCTTTCCTCATCCCCAACTATTCCACTAGGGCCCATTGTTCCCAGTGTTATTTCATTACTCACTTTCAGTGCAGTTCATCAAAGCAGGAATTTTGTTTATTTGTTTGTAAAGACACACCTAGGGTTCTCCAACATTAGTGACTTGATTTCTGCTGCTATGAGCCAGACTCTGGATAATTTGAACAAACAAATCAAAGTAGCAACCCATCATATCAGATCAAGAACACCAAACTCTTCCCCCCACCCCAAACCTGTCTTGTAACTACCCCCAACCCACATCCTCCTCCTGCTCCTCCTCAGGCAACTCATTCTGTCCCTCTCCCTCTACATACTGCATTAAGACCTGTCTGTTGAGTTACAAAGAGAGCGTACCATCAAAAGAACAAGCTAACAAATTATTCTAACTTTTCTCCAATAGTGTAGAGCAACTGGAAAGGGAACAAGAATTGCATGTCAGCTTTTCAATCAGGGTCTGTCAATAAAGGGGACCTACAACCATAAAACCAGTTCCTGGCCACCCACCACTCCTTAACAAAGTCCTGGTGAGGAAAACGATGCCGACTCCAGTTGCTAAACTCTTCCATTTGTTCTCTCCTACATTGAGCTCCAACCCCAAAGAGCTACTTATGTTTTGTTAGGTAGAAGAGGTTTTACCTACCACAATCTGACTTAATGTTCAAAACCTGCTTGTTCTGGCCTGAAAGGCAAGATGTGTCATTCAACATGGTTTTGTGCTCAGTTTTTGCTTAGATATTAAAATCAACTGAAAAGGGATGGTTCTGTCATTTCTTGCCCTCATATTTTATAATAGGTCAGTCATTTCATAACTAGTGAAATGGTTAGGATGCCTTCTGTTATTTTAATGGATTTGTTTATTGAGAAAAAATACAAAAGTTACACATTTTTGCGCCTTCTCTCCCATGACTGCAGTACTCAAAAGCACTCCCTAGCAATCAACAGAATCAGCAAGGGAGATAAGTCATATAAATATTTGAGGTAGGTTTCCTAGCAGAAACTAAATCTCACTGATGTTTCACTTCAGAGGACTGTACTAAAAGAGCCATCCCAGCACTTCTCAGATTCAATATCCCTAACTATGAAGTAATTTTAACCATCTAACTTTATTTTAACCTTTGTTTACAGTTGTTGGGGGTCCTGGGAACTTGGGGGGAAAGAGCTGGATTTGCAAGAACAGGAAAAAATAGGCTGAACCAGTTAACTTCTAATTTACTAGGACTCATGTAATTCTGCAAAGTTTTGGCTTTATTCTCATTAAAAAGTACTTTAAAAAATAAATTTTGATGCATAAAGCTTCATAAGATGAATTCCTCAACATACAGAAGTACAATAAGAACTCAGCCTAACCTCTCCTAAACGCCTTATGTACATGAAACCACCATTTACAACCCACACAATTCCTAGACAGAGCATAATATAGGACTTGGGCAATTTTATCACTATCAAGAGTATCAAATGTTTAACCTGTTTCTTCCCTCACAGAACTGCTCAATTATAGTCTTCAGTTCAGCTAAAGCCAAGACAGACAACTACTCCTTATTTGCAAGCACAGAAATTATTTGGATTTTAAATATGCATCTTAGTACATTTTCACAGTACTTTCTCTAAACACGTATCCCAAACCCACCCACCTCTCCAGAGTCATGAACTACTGTTACCACCACCCCTACTAAATTCAATCCTTAACCCACCTCCTTCTCACAGGCATGTAAGAACATATGGCCTTCAGTTTGCCTGAAGGACTACAGATTTGACTATGTCAAGTAGTTTAACCTAGAGAAGAAAGCTTTTTTTTGGGGGGGTGGGGGGGTAGGGTGTATCTTACCAATGTATATAAATACCAAAGGGAAGGTGCACAGAGAGAGCCAGGCTCTTTTCAATGGTGCCCAGTGACAGGATCACAGGCAATAGGCACAGACTGAAACACAGGAAGTTCCCTCTGAACATCAGGAAATGCTTTTTTTTTTACTGTGAGGGTGACTGAACATCGGCACAGGTTGTGCAGTGAGGTGGAGGAGTCTCCATCCTTGGAGATATTCAAAAGATATCCAGACACGGTCCTGGGCAACCTGCTGCAGATGGCCCTGCTTGAGCAGGGGAGACAAGATGACCTTCAGAGGTCCCTGCCACCCTCAGCCAGTCTGTGATTAAAGGAAGCAAAAAAGGAAGGAAGTCCTGTAACAGAAAAGCTGTTATCAAAAACGCTCCACAAGCTTCATTAGGGACAATTCTTAAGCTCTAGCATTTGTGCTCAGACAGTCACATAAAGAAAACCAAGTGAGTGTCTATCTTCAATTAAATCAGGCAGGACAAAAGTCACTGGGACTTTAAATCCAGCACCATATGCTACTACATCAACAGATTAAAATGGTAAACAATGAAAACTGGAGTACAGGTACAAAGTTGCAAGGAGCTTTATACTTGCAGTTATAACACAGAACTATTCAAGAAAGATAATAAGCATATTTTCTTAAGTTGCAAAGAAAGGTTCCTGGTCATGACTGCTATCCAGACATCAAGACACAGCAAAGAAACCCAACAAGTTGAGGATGCGTATCAGAAACCACAAAGTCTTCTCAAACACTGAAAAAAACCTGCTTTTGCATACTTATTAACATGCCTTCACCAAGCTCATAACACTATTTCAGTCTTTCTCTGAACTGAATTTCAGACAGCTATCCCTTGGCAATTACCCCATGTTTAAAACATTCAGAAATTCATTCAGTGGCTAATAAAAGAAAGTGAAGCACAAGACCAGCAAGTGTGGTACTGGTCCCCCTCATCACATTTAGTCACCCAAAGTTAACGTCAGTAACTTAAGCCTTTCTTATGCCACTCTCAAAATGGATCACAAGTCAGTGATCTGAAGAACACGTGACTGAAAATTGAAATAAAAGCCCAGGAACAGAAGACATCTGTCCCTTGGGGTACAACCCATCAAAAGCATGGACCAGAATTTCTCAAATACAATATAGTACGTACAGCCTGACAGTAGAGCAGGGTTTGGCACCAGTAATCCTTTCAGATTCATGTTGCTGAAACTGCATCTAAGAGAACATGCAAGTTTGAAAATCAAAGAAGAAAGTAAATGCAGAAAGAAAAGAAATCAGCAATAGCCTTCAAATACAGGGATACATGGACAATGTACGACAATACGAGATATCAGTCAAGTGTTTACCATAAACCAGCCATGATTCAGTTAACATTTAAAACCAAATAGAAAGAGAAAACAAAAAACAACTTTCAGAAGCCAGATGCTTTATCCTATATTATCACATCCACCATCCTCAAAACACTTAACAAAACAAATACAGTAGAAAAAAAAAACCATTTTCTTTGCTCAAAAGCAACCTCAATATAGTCTCTAAAGCATCATCCTACTTCCGGGAACAGTATTTTAGTCATAAGAAATACAACTGAAGTGTTCTGGACAAAACCTATGTCACACACAATAAAACTGCAAAAAGACTTCCTCTCTCTACAGCTAACCATTAAAAATATTTAGGAATATGATCACAGCTACTGAATTCAAATTTTACACCTTCAACAACAGGGCTGCCTAACAGACTAAGACAGACTTCCCCCACCCCCGCCATTAAATCAGGTTAAAAACAGTGCAACCTGATGATTCAAATCTGAATGTTAAGAATGTATTTGTGTTTTCTTCATTTAACTTTGGATTCAAATACTAAATGATTCTGTAACACAAATTCCATTGAACCTGCATCTTCTGCAGATCTGGAATAAACTGTGTTCCCTGTATGATAAAACAAAAAAACAAAACCATAAAGTTCACCATAGGAGTACGACTTCAGGCAAACTTTAAGTCTCAAGAAAGATCAAAGCTCTCTCTCAATATGGGAAACATTTCATTGTTTTTAATGCAGAATGCTACACTGGGCCAGGTTAAGGACTCCTCCAGACTCACCTGTTGGAAGAGTGATTTAAGAAGCTGGGGAGGGAGAGGAAAAAAAAGCTTGACAAGTTTACCTTCAAAAGAAGCCANGAAAAAAAAAAAAAAAAAAAGAAGAGAATTTCAAAAGAACCAAGAGTAGAAACAACTCTATCCAAGAGAACTACACAAAGCTGTTCACATAACCTATCTTACAAGTTTTACCATCTAGAGACAACATAAATAAAACAATATGCTCAGCAAAATACTTATGATGTAGTAAAAGCAAGCTGAGCAAGCCATGAGACCTTAGGCATCAGACTGTATCACCTCTAATCCATCTGTCTTTAGTCACTGTTTACTCTTTGCAGCACTGAGAAGTAGTGGAGGGGAAAGGGCTGAAGGTACCACACATGGAAAAGGAATTGCAGGAACCCCAGGTGGGCAGGAAATTCCGAAAAATTGCCAGTTTAGATGGCCAAAATTAAAGAGTGGACTTTCGTGTTAGAGCAAAATGGAGAAACCCGAGAAACAATTTTTGTAAAATATGAACGTTAAGTAATTGCAAAGGAGCTACTTCACAATCTTTCATCCTGGCTCTCAGTTTAATGAACATAACCTGTTTAGGGAAGTTATATGAAAAACAGCACAAGTCCGAACTAGGTCTTCTCTGAAAAGCAAAGAGGACACAATGGGCTACAAGTGAGCAGATTGTATCAGAAAACAATAAAATTCAACAAAAAGCTCCAGCAGAGTAACAACACTGAAGTGGCTACTACTTGTATTTCCTCCTGCATCTTCCATTCAATACTTTGGAAGTATGCAAATACAACACTGAGTGTCTTTAATCTGTCATCTTCTAAAGGGGACAAGTCACTTGGCTTCTCTTTTACTAAGGTCATACGAGGCTGTTGCAAACCCAACAACAGAACACAGGTCTTCAGAGCCCTGCTCATGTGCTTTAACCAAATAAGAGGCAAAGATAAAAAAAAGATTAAAAAAAGATATAAAGTTGTATCCTGCTCTTTCATGAAGAACCTGTTTCAAGTACTGGTACTAAACATTACTGAAGTTGCAAGTGAACGCTACTATTAATAATAATACTATCAATACTAATTATTAACAGAGTATTAACAATTTATGATAGATACATTTCTCAAGCACTATTCATCAGGGTACTATTCTGCTATGATCAGTATCACTAGGGTGGCCACCCATAACAAATACGAAACATACCAAAAAATGGCATTCTATGAAGAAAGCATCACACAGAAGTCCATGAAAGACACAGAAAACATCAAAAACCTGCTTCTAAGTTCTAAAACGGTAGCTTAAAAATTGGAATAATAATAAAAAAAAATAAAAAAATAATAGCTTCTGGTAACAGACAAGATTTTTTTGTTGGGCTTTCCCTTAGCTTCCTTAGATTTCAGTGGTGAGTCTGTAGCTCCAAAGTCCCCTTGACTGGTCAAATCCTTTTGCAAGTCATGGCACCAGGAGCTTTTCTGAGGATTGGCCAAAACAACAAAAGTGAAACAGCCTAAATTTCTGAATTTCCATGCTTTTGTTTTTATTACTATAAACACTTTTTTTTAATCAATACACTGGTAAAACTGCAACTAGAACAAAGCAGAAGAGAGCTTGCCCAATTCTTCCCTCCCTCCTTTAATTTACCAAGATTGTTGAGGTTGTAAACACAAACTCTGGCTCATTTTCCAGACTCTGCATCAAAATTCATTTACACCAGTTAATCTAGTTTCTCCATGTAACCCTTCTGGAGTCCCAAAACATCATTAATGCTGCAAAGCGATTTAGCCTTGCTTGCTTTCAAGTTACCTAGTGTAAGGTTAAAAATAAATTCTTTAAACGAGTTAGGTCAAACCACCACAGGTATAAATACTGAGTCAGCCAGGTAGGAATCCAAACCCAGATGCCACTAGAGAATGTGATATAACCAAGGGAATTGCTAAAAGTGCCTGGTAAATATTAGAAAAGTAAAGCCTGAGAAGGCTGAGTCGCCACTGTTTGTTGTGAAGGGCTCTGTTTCAATGGCAAGTGCTGCTCCTCCAGGCCTGCACATCCTCCTCCTCCTCCCTTCCCTTCACTCACATCCAGCTCCAATTTCTCTCCTTGAAAAAAACAGCTGCTCTCATGCCAGGACAGCCCCTCCATTTCACCAGCCACCACCACCCCAGAGGCTATCACCTTAATCTGCTCCTGTATTATAAGTATTCAGCATTCACTCAAACTAAGATGACAAGGGACCGCTTGCTGCTTGGTAGATAGAGATGAAGTGGGCTGACCCTGGTGAGCTTCCCCTTACATAGCTCCACACTGAACCTGAAGTTTCTGCTCCACAAGACTGCGTGTTCCTTTGAACACAACCAAGAGGGCTCTGCACGTCCACACTCCTGATGTTAACACACCTATAAGAGAGAAGCTTCAAACCAGGTTCACCCTGAGCAGCTCCCAGGTGGCATTCAACAGTACTGTAGACATTTCAGAACATATTTTTAAATCTATTTCACATCACACAGTTCAGATCCTTGGCATCAGGCTCAAAGGTGCACCAGGTCCCTTTCTACAACCAGTTTCTTGCAGAAGGTTTTCTACCAGTTCACTTTCCTGCTGTAATTTTCTTCAGCAACAGCAGCAAGCACAAAAGAGCTTTCTTTTTTTTTGCTTTTAGATGCAACATAAGCCAGCCCAATAGCAAAGCCCTGCCCTGACTTCCAATTCTCAGCAACCACACATAATCGGGGGTGACGAACGACTAGGTAGAGAAGGTTAACAGAGAGAACGGTTCATTCATCACCATGTCCTCAAATAACCTACTGTTGCTGCCGAGATGTCAGTGAATTTTGTCACTGTGACCGTGACACGGCTGCCCTACCCCATCACCAGCAGGGGAGCACCAAGAAAGGAGACTGGTAAAGACAACATGGAAGTAAAGCCCTACACAAGGCACAAATCAATAGTTACTCACCCACTTGTTCCCCTTCCGTGCTACCAGCCCTCCTTCGGCCTGACTCGAGATTAGGAAGGGGCCCAAAGGCACACTTAGGGGGGAGCACCAGCTCCCCTTCCTCTTTGAGGGGTCCAGCTGCACCCCCCTTTCTTCAAACACACCCAGCCCACAAAGCCAAGAGAAGCGCGAACCCACCAGGAGAGAAACCCCCGGCTGTAAGGAGATGAGTAACAAGGAGGATGGATTGCACCCCTTCTCCCGAACCGAGAAAGCTAACCCACCTCTCCCAGCACCCACCGGGGCGACGGGGTGTCGGGTGAGCTCCCCCCTTCCCTCCCCAAACAAACCCGAGCAGGAGCAGGGCGGCTGCTGCCGGTAACCGCGGCCTACTCAGCGCCCCTGAGGAAAGGGGGCGGGGGGGCAAACTAGGGCAGGGCGAACCTTCCCCGGGGCGGCCGCCGGGAGAAAGTAGGGCAGAGCCGCCTCCCCTCACACACCGCCAACCCCAAACCCCTCCGCGGCCGGGGGGGCGGCACTGGGCGGACAAAAGCTCCCACCGAGACGGGGAACCGGCCCCGGGGTGGGCCCGCCGCCTCCCGGCGGCGAGGGGGCGACGAGCCCATCCCGGGGCCTCAGGCCTCTGAGGGAGCAACGGTCGCCCGAAGACCGTTGGGCGGCGGAGGCGCGCGGGCCCACCGCCGCGCGCGCGGGGCGGGCGGTGAGGGAGGGAGACGCACATTTCCCCCCCTTACCCTCCCCGGTATCGTGTCCTNAGGCCGCTCCCCTCGCCACGTGACGTGACGTGACGCGGCGCGGCGCTCTCGCCTAACGACTAACATCCCCCCGACCACCACCCGCTACGCCTCCCCCCCCCGCCACCGCCTTCCCGCGCGCCTCGCCCCTCACACACCACCAGGCGCGCACCCATCCACCGGCCCTTCCGCCTACCCCGGCACCACGTGAGCAGAGCGGGGCGTGGAGGGGGGCAAGCCGGCCTCTTCCCCCCTTTCCCCCTCACGTGACCTGGGCTCCACCCCCTCCCGCCGCGCGCGCGGCGGAAGAGGGACGGTTGGCCCCGCCCACGGCCTGCGCTGAGCGGTGGTGGCGCGCGGAGCGTCTTCTCGAGGGGCCGCGGGGCCTGCCCGACCCCCGGCGGGGGGCGGGAGGGGCGGCTCAACGCGGGATAGTCGGCGCGGGAGGCCGCGGGCGAAAGGCCGCAGCGGCTCCAGAGGTCGCTCCGTGGAGGGCTGAGGCGCCGGCGGAGGTCGAGCGGGAAGGGCTGACAGCGGGGACGGGCGCACTGTCAGGCCGAGGGGAGACAGAGGCCCAGCGCCCCCGGGCGCAGCCTGGGCCCTGGCGGGGTGGGTTTCGGATCAGGGTGAGCGTTCAGAATCATGGCTCGGTTCCTCTCTAGCTGGGAGCAGTTCGAACCAGTAGTTTTTCGTTTGGTTGGGTTTTGTTGTTTTTTTTTTTTTTTAAGTTTTTTTTTTAAGGTGGCTTTTATTTCCTGCCCTGTAGGGTTTTGGCAGGACTGATTACAAATGGTTTATGTCACAGATTAAATTCTGCTCAGGTTGCCAGGTTACCATTTGGTGCCTCTGTCGCAGATGATGTTGAAGTTGAGCCGTCACAGGTTCTGGGCTTTCTAGAGCTCCCTTGTTCCTTCTCCTAGCTATTGTTCTGGGGTCTTCATCCCAGATCTATTTGATATCCCAAAGAATCAGCATGAGTAGAGAATCAAAAGGCTGCTTCACATTCTCTCTCCACAGTTGCTCAGACCAATGCCTGAGTGGTCAAGAAATGGAAACCGATTCTGCGCTTACACTAGTTTTAAGTGGTACACTCTTTTGCCAGGCTGGAGACAGGGAGACAACCCATTGACATGGAGGAATCCCAGGAGAAACAATAGGTGCACTAAAATAAGAAAAGGGCAAGGAGAGTATGCTGGGGACTCAGAGAATGGCAAGGGGGTGGCACAGCAGAGGTATGTCAGAGTGCTTGGTGCAGCTTCTGGCAACCCAAACTGAACAGTCATAGGACAGATGGCAAGAAAGGAAGGTTGCTTGACTCCCCAAGACGAGGAATTTCAGGTTGTGAGCCAGGGAAAAAAAAAACAAAAAACAAAAAACAAAAAAAAAACCAAAAAAACCCCCTGCTTGCCTTTA
>VUYV01000015.1:1331799-1447887 GCA_008711295.1 Anarhynchus alexandrinus | reverse complement strand
CCCAAAAAGAGGAATTTAAGGTTGGGAGCAAAGGAAAAAACAAACAAACAAAAAAAAAAACCAAAAAAAAAAACCTGCTTCCCTTTAGGCTTTTTCCTGCTGTGCATTTTTCCCATTCTGTGAAGCACCTCTGGTTGCCTGAAATGTAGCAGTTGTACCCTTCTGGCATCCCTTCTTTGTAAGGCCTGGAGTTTTAAGGCAGGGCTTGCTTAGCCTATGTGGAAATTGGTCCCTGCTTGGTGCTCTGCTGAGCAGGCAGGGTTGGTGAAGGTGATGGCAGCGGGTAGCAGACTGTTCTGCCCCTGGTGCCTCCAGTGATACATCCCATGGTGTCCTGGTTTGAGGTAAAGCAGAACCAATTTTGTTCAGTAACTTTGCTTCTTAGCTGGGCCTCTTCNTATTTTTCATTATTTCTTTTTATTTTATTATTAATATTTCATTAAAGTAGTTTAGTTTCTTCTAAACTCATAAGTCTCTTTTTCCTCCTCTGCCTCTTTCTTTGAAGAGGGGTAGAGGGGAGCATCTGTCAGTCCCATCTGGGGTCCCCCAGGTCCCCAGTAGCCGATTTAGCCTAAACCACGACACATGGTTTTTCATCTTTGCTGTGGTCTTACTTCCTTTACTGCCTATTGCTTATCCTCTGTCCCTTGACCCCATGCTCTCCATGTAAGTAGAGAGGGCATCAAATCTTATTTTACCCTAAGCAGTATCTGAAAATTAATCAGTGTTGTTCATGCTTCTGCCTTCTCTTCTTAGACAGATTTAAGCGGCCTGCATTCTCGGCTGACCTTGGTATTTATTACATAGATGGGCAGGAGCTACGACAGTTCCTACTGCTCAGGAGCAGCAAGACGTCCCTGTTCCCATCTTTCTGCAGTAACATAGAGGGTCCTTTTGAGCTAAATTGAAACTCAGACCAAACAGTGCACAGGTAGTGTTGATTTTCTTGAGGCAGCTGTTGATATTTTGTTTTAGTACTGCTAGGGGGAGGAAATTAATTATAGCTCTAAACAAAGTTTCACACACTTTGTGACAAACATGTCTGCGGCTCCATAATCTGTGCAGATTTAATCAGTATTATTAGCATTCTTTCATCATGACTTGGCAATCCTTTGCTAATCAAGATGGATATTTGATGTGCAGCGTGCAACAACAAAGGCTGAGAGCTCTTGGGATGCTGTAGTCAGATGGTGTGGTGCCAGCTGGAGTTTGTCTCCAAATATCACACAGAATCCAGCCCCGGACCATTTGGAATAGGAGAAAATTCAACAAGGATACCAGGACAAAAGCATTGTATACTCTTCTCTGCTGTACATGCAGTAAATATAAATGAGAAAATGGCATCTTTCACTGCCAAAGCTTCCAGAGGAGAGCTAAAGGAACAAATAGATGGAGGCTCAGGGACACAGGGCCTTACTCCAAATACTCAGTACGTCAGGTGTGGAGAAGAGACCCTGCATTAAACACAGCAAAGGCTTGACCACGCCTGGCAGGCAAATTCGACCAACTGCCTGTGTCAGGACTTTTATCTGCTGTTAGAAGGATTTGCGACCTTTTCAGTTTTCCAACTACTAAAGAATAATCCAGTGCAGGTGCAAATCCTGCCAGACTGTATGTCTAAGCTTACTTCAGAATCGTTTTTCTCAGTCATCTAGTGCAGATTTCTTAAATATCCTGTAGTCCACGTACCACAGGCTGGAAACCACCGTTCTGGTGCTTCTGCGTTCCACTTGCCAGTCACATTTGGGAGTGGGGGGAAACCACTTGTGTTAAGAGTATCACCCTGTTCCTGGTTCAGAAGTCTGCTCTACTTCTGTGTTGCAGACAAGAAATGAAAACCTTCTATTCTTCACAGACTCGGGCTGCAGCGTATCTTCTCCCTTGCTAATGCTGTCTTCTGCTTTCCAGACAACCAGCCCTTGCCCTTCAGACTCACTGGACAATTAATCTAACTGAACTGAAGTTCAGAGCAGTTTTTCACAATTCAGTCGGAAGTTTTATTTTCCTTGTGCCTGTTTTTCCCCCAGTTACACCCCTTGGTCTAATAAAAATACTGGTCTTCTCTGCAAGCTGTTCTTACAGCCTTCACCCAACACCTGCTTCAACAGCACTACCTTGCTTCGAAACATACTTCAGTAGCCTCAGAGAGACAACATAATCCAGTTGTACCCAGACTCTGTAAGGGAGAGGCTCTTTGAGAAGAAACTGATCTTGACTTTCAGGTTTGAGTTGAGTTTGCAGGGAGTTAGGAATTCTGTCTAGTTATGCTGGAACAATTGAAAATCTGGGATGCGAAGTGGGGTTTTCTCAAGAGCTGTTGCCCTTGGATGGGTGTACCAGGGATTGCTGCTGCATTTAGACTTGGGGTGAAACTCATAAAGATGCTGTCTAGAAACGGGATCCAATGCCTTAATTGTGTTAATACGCATGCAGAAGCAAGGCTTCAGCAACATTTGTACTTGAAAGGGTTGCCATTTCAGTTGTGGAAGCAAGCCCTTCTGGTATAGGTGCCACTCATTGATTCATGGCATTGAAGGCAGGAAGGGTAATGATATCATTGTGTCTAGCCTTCATACAGCCCACGTCATTAAAATTCCTAACATCCATGGGCTGCATTAGTCCCTTATGTCTCAGCATCATCCTGGGAATTCATGTTGGACTGCTTGATCATCCTTTACAGTCAGTGCGTGCCTGGAGACAGACCCTCTTCTGTAGGTGCCCCCTGCAGCCCTTCGTCCAAGTTTTGCCACCTTGTAATTTGGCTGTATGAAAAAGGTGATGCATTTTCATGTGACCACAATCTGAAATTGCTCTGTACAATCACCTTAACCCTGTTGTTATTTTCTGTTCCTCCAACCTTTTTCACAAAACATTTTCTCTGCAGTGACTTTGTATTTATTTGCAGATTGCTGAGATGGTTAAACGTATCTGAGCCTGATACTGATCCTGCAGAACCTTGCTATAAACTGTTTCAGGGAGGATGCTGGCATTGTTGATCTGTGTAGTGCATGCTCTGCTAATAGTGAGAGCTGAGTTTGTTCTGTCATACTTGCTGGTTTAATTCTGTGCCGTGCCCACTGTTAACCTTTATCAGACAATCTGTAAGAATAAAACAGACTTTTGTTAAACAGACTTATTTTCCACACAACCTTGTTGCCTGGCATTAATTGTATATCTAGCCTTGAATTTTTTATTAATCAAGTCCCTTACCAGTTTTCCATTATTGTGCCTGTGACATCAAGGAAAGTGGTTTGCAGGTATCTGGTCACCCCTCTGTGCCTTGCTCAAACAGTGGCATGCTTCCAGCCTCTTAAAATTTCCAAAGATTAAAATTATCTCCATGAAGCCAGAAGTTTCCCTGGCCAGCTCTTGAAGAACTTGGGTGGTGGGGGGGGTTGGACTAGATGATCATTGAAGGTCCCTTCTGACACCATTCTATGCTTCTGTGAGCTCTTGGGTGTAGACATCTTAGACCTGGTGACAGAAAACCATTTCTCACTGTCAAATGTTACTTCACATTAATCAGTCCATAAGCTAACAACCAGCCATTTCTTTTGTCCCACTGTGACACTGCTAGAGCATCCTGATTCTTAGTAGAACAAGCAGGTATTTTTGGAACACTTCTACTTTTATAATCACCTGTTAGTGCTTTTAAAACTGTCTACAAGTGGGCCAATGTGATTGCTAGGATTTGTTCTTTAAGATGTTGAAAGTTCTTGGAAGCAAAAAAATCCTTTTGCTGGTATAGCTTATACCAGCTTATACCAGAATAAATGTAGTGAAATTTGTTTTATCTTTTCCTTTTCTAATTTTAAGTTACAGACAATAAGTTTATCAACCAGAGACACCAGTTGTTTACATGCAGAGCTAGTTCATTCTGGGATGGCTGATTAGCGCAGCTGCAGTGTCCCATAAATGCAAAGCTAATTCAGTTACTGGGCTGCATCAACACCCTCAAGCCCTGCTAGAAACTTTTACACATCCTTGCACCATGTTGTACAGTGATTCTTGCAGTGCTTACAGAGCATCTGCCTTTATCAGCTGGGTTTTAATGGGTCTAGTGGAATCTCAACCCTCCCTTACTCCAGATAATGTAAATGTTCCTGCAATTGATTGGTAATAAAGTAATAGTGTTGTAAAGTGGAAGCTGGATGTTGCACCATTTGCTGTTTTCCCCCAAACTTCATCTTAGGATAAACTACAAGCATCTTTATCCTATGATACATTTTAGAAGAATGTTTTGAATAGCATCTCCAAGGATATTTGCCAACTCTGGTTAAATGTCAGTCATCTGCTTTAAATTATAAAAGGGCTGTTTGTAGATGCAGCAACTGGCAATGGCAGGAACAAATCAGTGAGCCTGAGAGATGTTTGGAACTACAGGCTGGTCGGTCTCCTCTCAGTCCCTGCAAAGGTGATAAAGCAACTACTACTGAAATCAATTTCCAAACACTGAGGACAAGAAGGTGATTGGGAGTAGTCGGCATGGATTTACACCACGGAAGTCATGTCTGACCAACCTGATCACCTTCTACGATGAAATGACTGTCTTGGGAGAGGAGGGGACGTTGTTCACTTGGACTTTAGCAAAGATTTTGACAGTGTTTCCTGTAACAGCCTTGTAGACAAATACAAAGTATATGGACAGTGAGGCAGACTGAAAACAGGCGGAACTGCTGGATTCAAGGGGTTGTGGTCAGTGGCACAAAGTCCAGCTGGAGGTCAGTAGCTGGTGGTGTACCCTAGGTCCTGAGGCAAATACTGTTGAATATCTTCATTAATGACTAGAACAGCAGGACAGAGTGCAGCTTCAGCCAGTTCACAGGTGGCACAAAACTGGGAGGAGTGGTGGATGCACCAGATGGTTATGGTGCCATTCAGAGGGACCTTAATAGGCTGGAGAAATTGGCCAACAGGAATCTCATGAAATTCAATAAAGGGAAATGTGAAGTTATGCACCCAGGAAGGCATAACCCCATACACCAGTGTGGGCTGGGTCCAACCATCTGGAAAGCAGCTCGGCAGAGAAGGACCTGGAAGTCCTGGTGGACGAGTGGAACATGAGCCAGCCATGTGCCCTTGTATCAAAGGCCAACAACATCCTGGGCTGCATTAGGAAGAGTGCTACCAGCAGATCCGAGGGATGTGATCCTTCCCCTCCTCTCACCAGTGCAGCACTGGTGAGACACATCCAGAGTGTAGTGTCCACTACTGGGATCCACAATACAAGAAAGACATGGGCATATGGGATGGAGTCCAGTGAAGGGTGACAGAGTTCATTAAGGGACTGAAGTACCTGACATGCAGGTACAGGCTGAGAGAGCTGGGAGAAGAGAAGGCTCAGGGTGATCTTATCAGTCCCTTACCTCATGGCAGTGATGAAAGAAGATGAAGCCAGACTTCCGAGTTGTGCCCAGTGACAATGCAGAAACTGAAAACTAGAAAATTGCATTTAAACAGAATTTTTTTTTCTGTGAACGGGGTCAAACATGGGCACAGGTTGCCCAGAGAGGTTGTGGAGTCTCTGTCCCTGGAGATACTGAAAACCTGACTGGACATTGTCCTGAGCACCTTGCCCTACTTGACCCTGCTTTGAGCAGGGGGTTGGACTAGGTGGTCTCCAAAGGTCCCCTTCAACCTCAGCTCTTCTGTTATTCAGAGAGTACAGGAACCCAGCATTTGAAGATATGACTTGACCTCTCTGACCATGTCTTATTCCAAGAGGATGTCAGTAAGTTGAGAAAGAAAGGTGACAGGGAAATCCATGTCACATGAGCCAGACTTTTCCCTGCAGTCACTTTCTATTGCTCTGTGCAGAACATTAAAGTGCTGGATGTTTCCTTTCCCCTAAGCAGATTTGAGCAGCCCAGGCTGCAGAACTAAAAGCTTTCCCCAAAACTAAATGCACTCAAAGTACAACATCAGCAGCCTACTGTATGTGCACCAAGATAACAGGGAAAATATGGCTAGGAAGAATGAACAGAACCAGTATGAAACTATTCCCTCAGTGCTATCTCAGTTTGGCTTTCTTGTTCTGCAGCAGCGGTGCCACCAGCTGGCAAGAGCTGAGATCCCAAGTCACAAAGATCAGAAACAAAATACACCCAAGAATGGAAGCGATGACAGCCAAGCAAACCTGCAGCAGCTGGGCCGGGAGTTGGAGGCAGGCAGCAGATTGAGTGTTGAAAGGGATAATGTGCACTGCCACCGTGTCTGTAGCATACAGTAAAAGCACAGTGGATAGCAGCGTAGACCTGCTGCAGGCTCCAGGCCAAGGAGCGCAATGGATCTCATCTTGGTTGCACAGCCAGAAATGACGATGGCCACGCACACACATGCCAAGCACAGCCAGTGAGAAAGCACTGAGGGAACCTGGACTGTTCAGTATAAGGAGTGAAGACCTTGGCCATGAAACAGTTAAAAATCCCTTCCAACAAAAATAGATGAGCTGCCCCACAGAAGGTCACAAACTGCTTCATCTGCACAGTGAATGGGAAAGCAAGGGGACCTGCAAGACAGATGATGGGACAAAATAGGTGAATGCTAGAATTAGCTGTTGGGGGGATTTGGACTCTTTATTGCTGAGATTTAAGATGGACACCCACCTAGGAGGAGCTCGATGAGTACTGACTGTCTTGGTACTTCCTGATGTCTTCAGCCATCCCCAATCTTTTTGGTCCTGCACATCAGCTGACAGGTCCCACACCACCTGGATGGTGGAGCATCTGATGCAGCTGGGGAGTTAGAAACCCTCATCGCCAGAGCCCTTTATATAGCTTAAAGTAACTGTCCCTTCACCCTCCTCTCACTTTCTTATGAGGCTTAGGGGTGGAAACAAAAGCATCAGCCTGGCAGGGGACCTGTTCTATGTTAAGGAGGAGCAGCAGCAAGCATGACCATGTAGGAACAGAGCACAGCTCACGAGTTCAGCTCCAGCTTCCACACTGAGGGGCTGGCACAAGCTCATCCAAATCCATGGCTGACAGGAGGCAAGCCAGAAGCTGCAGGTTGTACTGCTACCGCTACCTTCTAGCCTTATCCCACATCTCACCCATCATCCCCTGCATGTCTCCAGGGCCAGGGATTTTTTTTTTTTTTTATATCTCAGCTCTCAGTTTTGGTATCAGGCTCAGTAGAGTGACAAGTATAGTATTCACATGCCTTTTAGATTCTCCTCTTCCAGCATCCACAAGCATCAGTAACGCCTACTGCAGTACTACAGGGAGCAGAGGTAGTGCAGCTGGAGACACAGTCTTCCATAACTTGCATACAAAGCTGCAGTTTGTCCACGACCATGGAAACTAGCACCTGAGGGTGAGGCTAAGTGCGGGGAAGATGGGGATGCAGGAGCTGCTTTTAGGCACATGATTTTAACCTCCAACATAAAGCTTAGATCTCTTAAGGACATTCTTCCTCACCAAAAAATAACCTTCCCAATTCTAGGCAAGGAAGGAGGCAGGAAAACAGGACAGCTGGACAGAGGCCTTGCTCTCCCATGCAATGAAAATATGGTGGAATATTTAGTGCTACAGATGCAGTTTTGGTAAGTAAGGTCTTCCTGAAACCCTTAGTCCTATACTCAACTGTCTACCCATAGGTATCTGTGCTGTCCAACACTTCTTAGAGGTATTTTCTTCTTAGAAGAATAAAGTGGTTGAAAGAACAAATGAGGTACCAGAAGAAGATAACAGGAAGGAGATGCTTTGAAGAATCTAACAGTCCCAACTCTGCCATTAGTTACATCTTCTGTAGAAGCAACAGTGTTACTGCAGCTGTACAGAGAACAGGACTGATGTTTAAGCTATGAAAAAAAGGAGTAAGCTGAAAACCTGCCCTTGGGATATCAATCCACTCACTAATGAAGGAAAAACAACAATTCACTTTATTTCTTTTGAATCAGTCATGTCAACACAGAGGCTGGACTGTTACAAGGAGAAACCCAAGCGCACTTGCTCTCAAACTGCCCTGGATTTACTTGCAGTGGGGTAATTAGCAAATAAAGGAAACCACCAGCCAAGCCAACACACTATACAAATACATTTTATTTAGAGATACCCATAGTAAGATGCACAAATACTTTTTGTTCACCAGTTTTCAGATCACACAACTTCAAGTAGTGGAAAAAAAAACAAACTGCAGTTAATTACAATTACCTATATAACAGGGCAGTAGTAAAAGATCCATTTGTCAGACTACAGCATGGTTAACGATACTCAGGTGAGAATGGACAGACCTAGGTATTTAAAAAGTGCATGGGTCATTGCCACATACACCAACATGCTTTTTCAAAGAGCAACATCTTTCTGGCATGTGAACACAGTAACCCGGTTAATGCAAGATGGAAAATTAGGCTAATTCAATCTGGAAATGTATCTATTAACAGTTTTCCCCCAAATGGCAAATTAAGAGTTATTTGTGACTGACACATGGAAAGCAACCTGTAAAAATCACTGTTACATTGTCCGTGTAGTCAAGCAACACACAGATGACCTAAAATGATTGGTTCCAGCCTACACCTTCACAGCTCTTCTACCACGGAGTCCAGGGTACTTGATTGCATTTAGCAAGCTGGCAGAAGAGCTATAATCTGAGATCCAAGCTCTGGCACCCACACCGAGTTCTTCCACAAGCGAAATCTCAATCCTCAAATTTCAAAAACTCCATGTTCCACCTGCAACCATGTCAACTGGATCTCGTATTGCTGGGTTTACCATTAAATTCCCATCTAAATGGAGGGAAAGGTAGGAAGTGGTGCTGATGTGAGAGAGCAGCTGCATTGGTTTAAAGTTTTATTTAAAACGCGTGGAACCTGGAGTCTTCTCTCCAGTCTCTCTCTCAAACCAAGGCAGTTCAGCAGGTTCCACTGCTCAATGCAATCCCCATTTTGCTTTTAAATAGGAATAGTGCTGTATGGTGCTTGGGAAAAAACAGCAACGACTGTTGTGTGGATGATGACATGTAAGAGCAAGAAATATGTTAAATCAGTCTTCAGATAAACTTCTTCCATTGCAAACAGAGAGAGACAGAGACTGACTTTTGCATTATAGTTGAGAGGCACATTTTGCATTGATGAACAGAAAACCCCAGTTTACATTGCAACTTTCTGTGGATTAGAACATAGACAAACTTCCCGTTAAAGCAATTTTAAAAAAAGAAACCAAAAAACTCAGTTACTGTTTAAAATTCTTAAAACAGCTCCCTCACCTATTCTACCCAGAGATACCTTTCTACTTGTGTGTATGCAGCTGCTTTTCCTCCCTAAAACTTGTTTGCATAATAGATTCTTCTTTCTGTGCACCTTGGAAGTAGACAAATAATTCTGATGCCTCAAAGGGTGGGCCTCTGTGCCACATTCAGGAGAGTTGAGAAAGTCAGTAGGATTTTGTATATATGCAGTGAACCCCAGAATAAACAAGAAAAATAAAAGCCACCAAATTGAAACAGCCGGCAGTACAGGAATCAGCTCCTTCATGGAGCAGGTATGAGTTCGGAGCAAAGCCTTTCAGACCGAAAGGGGGATAATAGTCCAGGGATATCCAGGGCTGAGTCTAACGAATAGGCAGACTGTGAGCAAGGCCCCACATCAGCAAGCCACTGCCTAAGCCAGTAAAGGGCGGTAGGGCTTCAACAGGTACCCCTGGGCTTTGTAGAACTAGTAAGTGGTGAGAGGACAGGGAACTCACTCGAGTCCTGAGGGGTAGAGGGTGGCAAGATGGGAGGGAGGCTGGGATGAGAGGCTGAGAATGGAGACACAGCATTTTGAACAGGAGTGACAGAGCCCATTAGAAATTACTTATCCAGACCTTTTCGTAATGGTCCCACTATCACACCTGCACTGAGAGAAGCCCAGAGCAGCCAACTGAAGCTGTAAATTCCAGCTGGGCTGTTACACCCCTGCAGGTACAGCTCGTGCTGATTCAACAACCAACCAAGTGGAGGGAGCTGCAGAGAAGGCCCTTTCAGTCCATCATGCCAGCGGGAAGCAGGTGGAGGTGGCTGGTGGCAGCTGTAAAGCACACTAGTCATTGTCAGTCATGAAAACAGAGACAAGTGCATTGGTAACCTTGAGTGATGAGGGGGAGAGTGACCAACCACTGAGGAAACTGGTTCTTCCCCACGCCATCTTCACATTTCCTCTGAAGAGGGATGACCAGCAGTTTCACAAGCTCTGGGAGCAAGTAATCTGCAGTCACATAAGCATATGGCACGATGGAGCACAACCTCAAGGTTTCCATTGCTCAAACACTCCACTGCCAGCTCACCTCTGAGCATAGCCAGCCTTTGGCATTACAGCTGGCCAAAGCTCATTATAATAACTTTTGCCTTTTGAGCACAGGGTTAGAGTTTAGCTCATACCTCTACTATAGCATAGTTTATTCATAATCCACCAAATATGCAAAGGACAAAAAAAGTCTGTAGAGAAAGCCTTTAAATGGGATCAAGTCAGCAGAAAGTCAGTGATGCACCCTCCTGTTTTTGCCCCCAGTGAAATCTTTGGTTGTAACATTGAGCAGCAGCCAAAGATGCCAGTTCTCTGGTTGACTAAACCACCACTGATCAGTTTAACAAACACACTGGGAGCAGACACAGAGCACCTCCACCTTCTGATCTGCTCACATCCACTGTACAGTATGGATGCAAGAGAATTTCAGCTTCTGTAGACTGCGCAGGAGTGGAGTCTCCACTTCTGAGGCAGCCAGCCAGCCACTGAAGTTGAAGTAAAAGCACAGAGTAATCTTTCTACAGTGGGCTACAGGTTTTCTTTTTATTAAGACTCAGTATTTTTCAGACTAGGGAAGCAGCTTTGAACTGATTGTTAAAGGTGAACTAGGAGGAAATGGGAGAAGAGGAAGGTGCTAAAGATGACGAAACAAAGTTAAACCAATCTGTTCTACTCTGAAGAGTGACTGTGATAAAAACAGGACCTTACTGAATTTGAAGAAACTCTGAAGTTGGCATGAGCTAAAAAGAGAACTCTAGATTAAGTCTGCACTGGGGTACAGAGAGAACAGATACAGTTAGCACAAGGAAATACACATGCATCAGAGCTCTTTGACCATGTATTAATGTCCGTACATTGATGACTAATCGTGCTGATTCTAGAAACAAAGGTAGCATCGTGGATCAACAGAATGCAGTACTGCACTTCAGTTAATTTTGGATATGCATGGCCATTGAAGGCCACAGCAAGTGAAGAAGTGTTCCTGTTTCCATGCTATAATTAACCTTACAGCTGTAAAGGGACATCTTGTATCAATCACACCACCCTCTGCTATATGCAGAAGAGACAGAAACTCAGCCCAAATTCCAGATGTCAGTTTGAGTTTAAGAACAAAGATATCCTTTGCCAATTCAGGAAACGAAGCCAAACATGCAATGTCTCTGTATAGTGAAAAAAAAATTTAAAAAATTAAATCACTTTTCAGAAAGGAGAAACAATTTACAAGGTAACTTTGAACATTGAGCCCAAAGCGAAGACAGACAGGCTGGTTTTGCGTACTATCTGCAGTTTCCCACTGTTCCATTTGCAAGCTGCATCAGTAATTTTGAACAGTTTTACCTTACAGTTAAAAATGCACACTGTAACATTTGAAGAGAGCTGTTACTACTTCACTTGACAGCTTCTGCGATAGTTCAGGATCCAGTGCCGTCTCTGACATAGCTCATGACAGAAAGAGCAAGCTGAGAAAGGTTCTGTTAAATGGGTGGAATTGCAAGAGATGGTAACGAACATCAGACCCTGAATTCAGAACAAAAGCCAGCAAGTACCAGCAAGTCCTTTTTTTTTTCACCCCCAAGGCTTTGGATCTTATTAAATATATTTGGAAAAATAACGTTAAAACCAGTTCACTGTAGGACATCCTACCCTCAGGCAACAAGTTGTGATCACCGCACATTTTAAAACACCTTGTGTAGTTTGTGCATCATATACAAGTACATCATAGGCAATGGGGAAGATCCAGCATTTGTG
Source organism: Anarhynchus alexandrinus (assembly GCA_008711295.1). Taxonomy (NCBI): domain Eukaryota; kingdom Metazoa; phylum Chordata; class Aves; order Charadriiformes; family Charadriidae; genus Anarhynchus; species Anarhynchus alexandrinus. Next base: position 1,435,916 of record VUYV01000015.1, on the reverse strand, counting down.
TACACATTAACATACAAGCAAGCACTGATAGATGTCACAGACTGATCCCAAGACAGACCAGTGCATTAATTTGTGTCTACACCACGTCCTAAAACAAATGGAACAAGTCACGAGTAACAGTACAAACCTGTTGCAACTTCAACACATCTTAGAAAAAGACAATGCATGTACCCAGCCCTAAGACAGTGATGAGTTTGTGAGATAATTTTACAAAGATCAAGGTACCAGAAGAGGAAGGCACATTAACCTCTGGTTGGTCCATTTCGGTATTATTTGGATGAGTCATAGTGATTTATATACCCTGAGACTGTGGGAGGCCTTGAAAAGGAAAGGAGATCAGGTGAACGGGCAAATAAAAAGTACAAGTTTAATGAGATTTAAAGATTCAGCACCTGAATGTTCCCTTTTAATAAGGGAATCTAGAAAAGCAGTTCCTAGAAAAACAACATAGTGACTCCTAGATTTTTGTTCTGAGGTCAAAGAATCTAGGACTATAGAGACATCGCGCTGTGTTGCAAGGGTTTTTACACACCCTCTCAGTTTCAGTCTAATGACCAGAATCTGTATACAGTCAAGGGTTTTACTTGGTGGTATTTTGGGTACAGAAACGGTCAGGCAGTCCACATTTTCCCAACTCTGCCGACCCTGGCACCCTATTTTAGACCTGTGTGCACTTTCTTAGACAACACCGCTCCCAGCAGCATACTAGAAAATGGCACTTAATTTTTAATTGGGAAGATTCCTTTCTGTCAAGACCATCCTTTTCATTAGCCAAGTACCATATGGTTTTGATAAAGAAACCCAGCATCACAAGCAAAAAAGATAGTTCTTAAGTTAAATCCTTGAAAATTAACATGGAGAAACAAGAATGACAGGGATATCTACTTGATCTCTCTTAAAATGTTTCTGATTAAGCCCTTTCACAAGTACCTCCTGAGCAATGAACAAATATCCCCTCTAGGTTTTTAAATTCCTCAGGAGTCCTGAGAGCAATACCAAACACTGTTGGGCTTTCACCTTTTCTCTTGTGCACCCTCACCCATCCTCACCACATGAGGTGCCTGCTTGCAGAGGCAAGGGAGAGTGCATGCAGGAGATCCCTTCAGATAAGATGTGGCTATATTCTCCTTTCCACTCTCCCTTGTCTGCAAGATGGACAAATTCCTTGTATCTATGCTGCAGAGACTTTCAAATAAGTTACTGAAGGCACTGCAACACTCAGAAATGCATTTTAAGTTGAGGTCACACCATGGGCTCTGGCTGTGGCGTGGCCAGTAGTGCACACAGGGATTTTCACTTGGCGTTAAGCTAGAGAATGTGTGCCTGGCTAGCACAGGAGTCCAGGGCTCAGCGTGGGCTGGCCAGAGGATCAGCTCTGCCTGCATCACACACAGCTCTGCAACAGCGTTCCTAGGAATGAGTTGTACCCAAGTTCAGTAATTTAGTCATAGCAGCAATTGTGACAGAAGCTAATTAAGAACCTCTCAGACACCTTGGAAAAGTGGGTTTATGGAAAATAAGGGTATCAGACCACCACAAACAGATCTCAGAGCTCCCACCTGGTTGTTGAACGATGTTGCTGCTTTGCCGAGATGCAGCAACTGACAGCCCATCTGTTCTTGGTTTCTTACAAAAAACCAAAACAGGTGACCTCCACGAAGGGTGTAGGCAAGCCTGCTTTATTTCACATCTGCACCAGGGGAAGGACATTAGTTCACAAGGTCAGTAAGTGCCTCTCTGCTGAGGGGCAGAAATTAAGACATCAAACCACCACTCCACATAGCTGGATCATAACTTTAATCTCTTAACTCTGCAGCTGCAAGCTATATACAAAGCAAGTGCTTAGGTGAAGGAAGAGGACAAAATTTTGGAAAAGACTAACTGACATAGAAGTATCTTAAGCCTTATGATACAAAAAAACCTGCCAAAGACTTGAAACAGAGGCAGCAAATATATCCCCATAATGAAGTTCAGGAGCCCCCCTCATTAAGGGGGTCACAGGAGCCCTCCACAATGTGAACGTAACCTTTGTGGACAGACTAAGTCCAGTAAGATCACTGGGGACTCTTGCAATGGATCTTAAAAATGGATCTACGTGGAAAATTAACAACTCAGACTAGGAACAAACACCTATTAACTATTCTTTGGTAATTTACTCAAGTTGAACTAACACCAGCAGCACTGATGAGGGAACCAAACAAATAGACTCACTTCTTTACCGCAATCCCAGAAAGCACTCAAAGAGAGCACTAGCAATTCTCCCTGGCTGACTTGACTATACAAGGGAGAAAGCTGGATGAATTACCAGGAATAAGGTGTTTGGTGAAGAGGGTGAGCACCACCCCCATTGCTATCGTCAAGCCAACACTGCAAAGTAACTTCTGCTTCCTTAGGAATGTCCATCACGTAACACTCAATTGTTAAACCCAAATTAACATGCTTCACAGCTGGACCTGAAGGGCATCGGACCTATTCTGCCCACCCAGTCCCACGTGAAGTTCGAGGGAGTTTGAATGAAAAAGGCAGCAGGGGATCCAGGGAAAGACCGAGCCTCTCCTATAGCAAGCAGGATGACAGCAGATGCTAGTGCAATGTGATGCTAGCGCAACATGAGCTAACAGCAAGTTATCTTGCTACATGGAAAGCTTCTAGCTCACATCACTTAAGTCTGAGATGAACTCTTTTAACATTTGAGAAATTTATTCCATTGTCTTATTAGAGGAGACGGCCAACTGGAACAGCTAAAATGGGAAAAGCTTCCACAACCTGGGACAAAAAAGGTCATGGGTTTTAGGCAGTTTATGAAGAACCCACGAGCTACCGCAGCAGCATACTCAGGAACCTTGGCTCATCTGGAAAATGGATAGATTTAGTTCATTTTGAATGATAAGAACACTCATGTCCCTAGCCCTCATTTCCTCTCAGCAGCTCTGCAGGCCCTCAATGTAACGTCACCCTGCAATAGCCACACTGCAGAACAGCCTACGCAAACTCCAGTTGTACAAGCTGATACCTAGGACAGGCAGAGAAGGAACAGAAGATCAGTTTTTGCTCCTGGCACTACTGAAAACTACAGTTCAAATACAAACGTGCTTTTGAGAACTCCTGCACTTCTGCAGTTTGGGTTTGATGGGCAATAGCCCTGGGGAATCCAATGAGTACAGCTTAAAATTACCATATTCCTCTACATATAAACAGTGTCATTAGACTTGTACTTTTAAAAAATAAGATCAACCCAGGCCAGGGCCAGGCTCTGCAGATAAAGTAGTAGCTTATCTCTTATAAATATTTTTAATATTTCTTAGTTACAAGTAGTCCTCACTCCAGGTAATGTAACCGACACGAAGTACCTGCACACACGCAGCCCCTAGACTTTCACAGAAAGCCCAGGAGCAACCACTCTATAACAAAGGAATCCTACCTCACAGCAAAGTAGGGGAGGGGGCACATGGCCAAGATAGTCTAAATGTGGGAGAAGAGTCATTTGGAGTAAATACAATAAAAAGGGATTTCAAACACCCTTCATATAAAGGATCAAGAAGGTTAAAGAAAAAACTGGTTCAAAAAGATGTACAAAACCAGGAGACCAACAGAAAACTCTGCCAAAAAATAACTTGCATTTAAATCAGAAATCAATGGCATCACGCAATTCTGTTGTTAAAAAAAGGAAAAGAAAAGTGGAAATCTGTGTAAAGATCAGCATTTATAAAGAGTTATCATTAGCTCCAGAGACCAGCGTAATTCCCATGAAGTCCTGATGGAAGGGGGCCTCCTGCCACAAAGAGTTTCGTTCCAGATGAGTCGTAGCAGTGGGTGTAAACAGCATTTGGGAAGAAATTTATGTCAGAAAAATAATTCCTCCAGGTTTCATCATGACTCTGCCAAAGGAAAGTTTAGATTATTATTGTTGCCAAACAAACCCAAGCCTTGTTTCACAAAAGCAAAATGTAGCTTCCAGAGCCTAAAAAGCAAACTTCTGTGTTAATATTCCCTGAAGCTTCAGACAGATCAACTTGAAGATACCAGAGTTGTCCTGAAGCTTTTTCTGAGGACATTTGGGCCAAACATTGGAGGGGAGGGGGTGAAGGGTGGGGAAGATACCAAGTTTCATTAGTTTTTAAACTTACATCACAATGATACAAAAGATAGAGAAGTTAGACAAAGCCATTAACTGCTTTATGATAACATACAGGAAATTGAACTCAAGTGCCTGCCATGGCATTACCTCAGGAAGCCACAGTTTCTAAAATTGCATGCAATTAAATTAATCCTCTCTTACTTTGAGTACCATGTTAGCGTAGCACGGTTTTAAAGGAAGACAGCGTATTTTGTGTTTGAGGTTCTGAAAACTAGAATTCAGATTACATTGAAAAATATAAAGTTTATAAACTATATAAAATCTAGTTCATTTATGAATCAGTGCATAGGAACAGTAGTCAGTATGCCTGACAGCCAAGCAACTAACCTTCAATACCCTTTCATAAAGCTTTTGTAGAAAGCAGTTGTGCAGCGCTTAATGCTTTTCATGGTCACAGTTACTGGTTACATGATCACTGTTTTGCTGAGACACATTTCATACAATAGCTCCCATTACTGTAAAAAGAACTACTTCTCGAGCCCTACGGAACTCCTGTGTAAAGGGTATCCTACAGCCTCAAGCTACTCACCAGCCAGCCTTTCCCCGTAGTCAGCTTTAAAATTTCACTTCCTCCTAATTTCTGCCTCTGTCCGTAGCAGGCACGTGGGGGCTTTTCATCCAGGAACCTCTGGGCTCTGATATCATAGAACAATAAGGAACCTTGCCCTGTTCCCACTGTGATGATGTGCTCGTAGAAGCTCACCGATCGAATACCTGTCAAACAGAGAAGGGACATACAACGCAGTAAGGAAGATGGATGCTTTGGCTCTGCAGTGCTGCTGCTTGGTATTTGCTTCAAGAGGAACTACCTACTAATATTCTCCACAACACGTAAGTTTCCCCACTGCTATGGAGCAGTGCTGACAAATCCCACTGATGCTATTGAAACAGCAGCTTCAATTACATATACTACTTCCCTTCTCCTCTGAGGCCATCAGCTACACTGATGGTGCATAGTAAGAAGCTTCATTCTCAGCAGGCCCCAGCTCTGCCACATAAGCAAAGATCATAAGCCATTTAGGATCAAGAACAGTTTTGTTCTGTCTGCCACGAGCCTCTAAGTGAACATACCATGAGTGAGTACATGGCAGCAGACAGAGGAAAGAATATCACATTGGTTTCCCTATGAGCTCACACCCCATCTAGCTACCTGCCAAGCTGCAGTAAGCAACCATGTGAGAAAAATTACTGTCCCAGCTGCCACCAAGTGCATTTTGCTGATCAACAGGCTAGCTGTGAGCAAGCATAACCATAATAATCACCAGTCACTTCACTGCTAAAATAGATCAGTCTCTTAAATAATTTTGAAGCTATCTCCAATTCAGATTTTCTCACACAAGCACACCTTATTCTTTGTAGCTGGCACTTTTAGCACTTCACCCAGCAATGAAAACAGACTAGAAATCCTACAACCTAAGCACCAGCATGTTACACCATCACAGGCGAAACTACAGCACGTTTCCAGTCCAAACAAAATGTTCTAGCACAATTCAGTCATGCCATTAGACTCAGTAAAAGAAGTACATTTTGTTTTCACAAAATCTAAACCTGAAGCCTCAGCTAAACAAGGATCCCTTGGAAATAGTCTTGGGGAGATTCTGTATGCAGAAATTTGCAATCTGCAAAAGGTCCTGTCATCTCATCTCTATGTATTGTGCCAAAGGTTTGTTCTGTGTAAGCACTCTACCCCAAACAACCCTTCTACGCAGATTAAACCCCACGACATCTACACTTTTCCTTCCTGCACAACATGATGCTAGGTTATAAACTCCAGGACTTTTTAAGCCCTCTTTAAAGTACCAGTGAATTACAGCCTAAACAAGCATTCAAACAGGAGGGGAAAAGAAGTGAGTTACACCAGCTACATCCATGTGCCAACTGCTGTCACTGCACCAAGTGGGACTGAACGTCACAAAACTGGTAACATCCTGGAACACACCCCACAAGACACGTGGCAGCCAACATCCCAGAGGTGTGGATGCAGCCAGGGAGTTTCCCCTTCCCCTTTGTACAGAGTCCTAACCAGAAACACATCCTTATCCTTCCGCCTCTGCAACCTGATGTTACATCCACAGCCACCAGCACCTGTGACACACACACTTACAACAGGCAAGGTCACATTGTCATGCTCCAGATGTGAGGTGAAGTCTTGGCTGCAGGATTAATAAATGAGAAACCACTCTGCAAGTCTCGCACCTGCTGAATTAGTTTACCAGTCTCATGTAAGAATCTCCGCTTTAATTCAGAGAACTACAAATGCATCTGAGCAAGTTGGAGACATTTTCCCCACACCACCCCATTACAAGGGCCTGGCTCTGGCAAACACATGCAGAAAGCTTTAAGCCCTTTGCAATCATCAAGAGCAGTCACTTGGATAAGAAGCGAAAGGCACAAGAGGGGACCTCCTCTTATTTTTGCTCCAAAAGTGCTCTTGACAAGCTACCCAGCAGAACACTCAACAGAAACAGGTGATGGAGTACGAAAGCAGATGGCATACACTTTTCAATGCATTTTATTAATAAAAAGTTATAAAATGTAGAACAACTGTGGATCTTTCTCTAATAAAAAAAAATAGTGGAAGGAATCTGTGATGTACCCACTACTAAAAGGATGTTTAGAACAGGCTTTCAAGAACAGCACTTCAAATTGGCTCCTAAGGGGCTGAAGTACCTCAGATTAATCATTCCCATCAAACTAAAAGTGCACAACCTGTGCCTAGAACTGATCATGGTAAGCTCTCCTACATTCCCAGCACTCTACTGCCTGTGGACCTGGACTATTTGGATCAGCAAATTGAGTGTCACTCCTGAGAAGCAGGGAGGCTTTACAAATCCCAGAATGAAATGAAGACGCAGTAGCGTGTCCTACACAAGGAGCAGGCACAGAGTCTGTGCTGTGCAAGCTCTGTCCACAACATTAACATTGCTGCCTTCAGGATATAAAGTCAAGGGCAAATGACACAGCACTGCATGCCAGCTGAGCAGAAAGCAGTTGCTCTCGCAGATCATGAAGTAGAGTCCAGGGCCTGCGCTTCCCTGTACAGCTGCTAAGAAAAGCAACACTTACAAGATGCACTAAAAAGCATTACCTACCTTCAAATGTAGAGCAGACAGGATTACACTGGGTAAAAACCAGCCCCAGTTCCGGTTTTACTAAGTGATGACCTTTCTCTGACCTGCTTTTGTACACAACACTAATGATCTGAAGTTAATGTGGCCTTACCATGTTCAGCAGGTGCATTTGGAAGCTGAAAGCACGTTCAGGTAACACTTCAAAGCACTTAAAAGTCAACCCAGATTTTAGTCCGCAAATCAATAAACAGACTACTTTCTAGAGGTGCTGCACCGCTCCAAATCCCAGTGAGACCAATAGAAAGTTGAAACACACTGTATCTTGGGAATTAATATTACTTAAGTGCCTCCACCACCATGGCAAAAAAAAAAAAAGATCCGCCTACCATGCAGAACAGAAAACAGCATTGAACAAAGGCTTTCTCCACACATGAACTGGAGATGCCCCAGAGATACTACCTACGCATAGATCCTCCCCCCAGCAGGGATGATCACATACTCGAGGCAGAAGCTTTCAGCCACCAGCCACCACTGGGCACCACACCCCAGTGTCTTGGTATTCCTTCCCTATGATACTGAAGGGTGACAGTGCCAGGACCTCCACAGAGCCCTCGCTGACAGTGGGTCATGACAAGGGCTTTTGCTGCTAAGATGTTCAGGTGAAAACATGAGCTGGTGAAGCACCTCTTCTCATATAATAGAAACTTAACCTGTATCTGAAAGCAGCAGACCCTGACATTTATCTAGACAGCACAGTTCAAACTCCAGTAACCACATAAATAGAACTTTCCTAATCACTTGCCTACGTCAATTCTGCTTGCCCAATGTGCCCTACATGCCTACTTGCCCAATGAAGAGATGATGCCTAGTGCCAAGCTAAATAAGGACTGCAACTTATTAGTCTGGGATAAATATGGTTTAAAATAGGCACCACCACACCGTGGCTTCTCATGCTTGAAAATAATGGGTATAGGAAGAAGCTTATGGGACCATGTACTCTGTGAGCCCTCATGCGTGGCCCTGGTGTAAGGTTCAGTTTGATCTACATCCACATCAGAAAATGAAAACAGCACTCAAATTGGCATTTATTTTTTTTTAAGGAGTGAGCTTTTGTATATTTAAAGAAAATAAATACACATTGAAAATTAAGAGTATCATTCATGGCTTTAAAATTACAAAGCAAGCATTCAATCACAGCACAGGCTCCCAATATGATAGCACAGAGCAGACAACGTGCTTTTTTTTCGTTCCCAGAGAAAAATGCAAGAATAGACAGTATTAATAGCAGTACGAAGACTGGGTTTGCTTTGAGATTAAATAAAACAGAGAAAAACGCAGTAAAAAATAAGTAGAAGTAAAACGCACACTTTCATACTTTTAAAAGTTCAGTAATATTTGGATGGCGTACAATTTAGTTGATCACGAAAGCACTAACTTCTATCATTAGATTTCAGGGTTGCTTTTAAGTTTGGTTTGTTGGTTGCTCAAGGAATACTGTCATAAAAGCAAAACCTACATAAACTATTTATCATTTAGTCTATCACATGAAAAACCCTTCCTGTTTATTAAAAGCTTATCTACTGCAGCCTGAATAACTACTTCTGTAAGCAAACCATTTGAAGCACCCTTCGATAGGTTTCTTACCACTGCCTCGTTCCTTGGAACAGACGGATTTAACATTGTGGGAAGGCTGCCTGGGATCCAGAAAGGAGACGTGTGCCTGGGATCCTACTGCATACACTGACCACTCCTGACCATAAGCCAAACACACGTTCTCCCTGCAGTATGGCAGCTTTGTGGAAAGTAACTGGAAACAGAAAAAATAAAAATCAACCCGTCACAAGAAAAGAGCACGATGTTAATAGAATAATTCTGTAAGCTATGTTCAAGGAAGTTACAGTGAAAAAAAACAAAACGCAGCTAAAAAAATAAAGTTCTATTTTTGTGGTGAACTTAAGAGAAAAGCAACAACCTGACCTAGAGAAAATAACCCAGAGGAGATGGGATGCCTTATCTGAACCAAACTGAGACGATAAAGGCTGAAGCTAATTATTATGCAAAGAATAATAAAAATTTCAGCAAATTGTTTTACATCTTTCTAAGCTGCTGTTATTTCTTCAGCAGGTGTACACAGACATTAGCTCTCAGCTGAAAAAGCTTACCTCACACTCTAACAAAGAGTTTGCTGTGTTTGATCTGCAGTTACACTTAAGTAAGCGCAACTTCATTTATGAACACTGCTAATCAAGTATCCACCGTACCCTATGTAACGGTTCACTTCAGCTCACCTAGAACTGGCAGAGAGCTAAGACCACTTCCCATCCTCCAAAATAAGGGGAGTTGGGACTTTCTCTCCCCAGGTTCTAATTTTTAGGACATAAAGCTTTAAGTGTTTTATAAATACTGCTGCTCTTTCTCCAAGCATTTAAAGGAGATGAAGAATAGTGAACAGCCTTAACTGCTAGGCAGTTTTTGAAATTCTACACCAACAAACAGAAAAGCACCTTTGATAGTGTGTGCTCTGCTTTCCAAAGATGAAAATACCCATCTAGGGACACAGCTCCCAGCTCCTATGAAAAAAAAAGTAAGAAAGTTAGTTTCTATGTTATAGATGTACTTACAAACTCACACTCTCTACTAGGCAGGCTGCATACTTTGGATTGAACTCATCCATAATCCTGTATATGCTTATCAAGATAAATTTTCATTTTATACTGATCTTGATAGAACACAATACAGCACACAAAGGTGTCAGGTAGAATAAGAATTAATAAAACAGTAAATAACAAAAAATAACTTTTGAAAGTATAGACCTTCTTAGACAATCAAATAATGAATTATTAGACAGTACAAGCTAGAGCTGACAATTCTCTTCAGCAGGCGCCACATCGATTCTGACCCTGAAGCAAACATTTCTTTCAGGCACTACTCTACTGAAAAAGCTGTATGAAGTCTCCATCACAGAGGAGTAATTAACAGCTAGAGAGAAAAATAAAGCCCACAGGAGCACCGTGCTTCTGAGAGCACACCCACCTTTGCTTCAGACCTTCTCTGTTCTTTGAGGGCAGAAAGAAAAGTAGTGGAGGATGAATTGCTGCTACCACTAGTAATAACAAGAGATCAGCATGGGGGAGGTTAACATTTACTGTTCGTCAAATGCCAACAAAATAACACCAAAGCAAGCACTGGTGCCTGCCCGGTGTGTCAGTCACCTCACTTGCTGAGCAATCCAGTAACGATTCAGCCATCAAAAGGGGAACTACATGAATGTTAGCAGTTCTTCACAAAAGGTGAAGGAAAGCAGCAAGAGCACTCAAGAGCAGGATTCAAGCTGAAAGAGGTGTTTTGGTGCTTTATCTGCTTCTTGTAAACATTCCCTGTCTCCCCTGCTCAGGATACAAGTCTGAAATCAAACACACAGGAAAACTGCTCCTTCTGAAAACATATGATTTTTTTTTTCTACTGGACTTCTCCATTTACTTGGGGGAGAAGCAGACATAGCAAATAAAGACAACAACCTCATATGAGGAGTATGCAAAAGGATCAGGAAAAAAATATTAGGTCGCTTTTCTGCTGTTTTTGATTCACATTAGTTTTTTCTTTTTCTAACACATATGGACAGTTTTAGAACTTCTCAACTGTCTTGCTTACTGACCTTGTTCTTATTGTTGAAAGCCAATGCTCGCACTTTGCAGTTGTCAGGATTGGTGTTCTCCTTGGGGATATCCTTCAGAGCCCTGTGTGTTATATGGGCATAGACAGGAACTTGAGAGAGATTATGCCTGGCATCGCTTTTGGACAACACATCCTCTGTGACTTCCCAGAGACCCATCGAACCATCCCGGGAGCCTGAAAAAACATTCCATAAATAAATACTCCATTTCACATATATATAATTCCCCTTTTTAAAAAAGGAATAAACAATAGGATATGGCAGAAAGAATACTATTAATTTAATCTAACTGAACACGCTGTTGGTGCCTATACATTAATTGTTATCAACAAAACCATAATTTTACTATGCTGTAAAGTTCATAACATTCTGAACTCTGTCACCTGGTTTGTCTACATGGTTTCCAAGCAGCTAGATCACTTCATCTGTTTTCAAACTGATTAGGACACATCAAAACCCACAATCCTGTACAACAATCACCATTAGAGATTCACAGGTAGAATAAACTCAGAGGCGACTGAATAGCCTGCGTTCAGCCTGGTTTACCTAGGCTGAGATTAACAGTGTGTTAAGCCAACATAAACACCTCCAAGAAACCTCAGCTGGGTTTATACCAATTTAGGTTCATTTCATTTCTGTCAATATGCTTGTGGATATGTACACGCACGTTCGTGAACTGAACAGAAACAGGGGTCGATACTTGGTCCAATTTTGTTTAATATATTCATTAATGACCTGGATGAGGGGACAGAGTGTATCCTCAGCAAGTTCGCTGATGATACCAAACTGGGAGGGGTGGCTGACTCTCCAGAGGGCCGTGCTGCCATCCAGCGTGACCTGGACAGGCTGGAGAGCTGGGCAGAGAAGAACCTAATGAGGTTCAACAAAAGCAAGTGCAGGGTCCTGCACCTGGGGAGGAAGAATGCTGGGCACCAGTATAGGTTAGGGGTGGACCTGCTGGGAAGTAGCTCTGAGGAGAAGGATTTGGGAGTCCTGGTAGATAACAAATTGTCAATGAGCCCGCAATGTGCCCTTGTCGCCAGGAAGGCCAATGGAATCCTGGGCTGCATAGGGAAGAGTGTGTCCAGTAGGTCGAGGGAGGTCATTCTCCCCCTCTACTCGGCACTGATGAGGCCACAACTGGAATACTGTGTCCAGTTTTGGGCTCCCCAGTTCAAGAGGGACAGGGAACTGCTGGAGAGAGTCCAGCGAAGGGCAACCAAGATGATTGAGGGATTGGAGCATCTCCCTTATGAGGAAAGGCTGAGAGAGCTGGGACTCTTTAGCCTGGAGAAGAGAAGGCTGAGGGGAGACCTTATTACTGCATACAAATATCTAAAGGGTGGGTTGAAGGAGGATGGAGCCAGACTCTTCTCGGTGGTTCCCAGTGACAGGACGAGGGGCAATGGGCACAAGTTAGAACACAGGAGGTTCCGTTCAAATATACGGAAAAACTTCTTTACAGTTAGGGTGACAGAGCACTGGCACAGGCTGCCCAGGGAGGTTGTGGAGTCCCCTTCTCTGGAGATTTTCAAAACCCGCCTGGATGCAGTCCTGAGTAATGTGCTCTAGGCAATCCTGCTTTGGCAGGGGAGTTGGACTAGATGATCTCTAGAGGTCCCTTCCAACTCTGAAAAAAAAAATTCTGTGATTTCAAACCACAATTTGTATCACTTTGTATCAAATCTATTTTTAAAATTATTTTTCTTAAACCCATGCAATCTTTCATTTAAAGAATGTCACAAGAACTGAGGCTGAACAAATAAGAACTCATTTTATTTCTCTACTGAATTTGAAGATACTATTAAAAAACATCAATCAATGAGAGTAACAATACTGGATGAAGCAAGCCGAATGTCTTTGGTTTGCAGATCAACACAGGCTTAATCCAAGGCCCTATACAAATCCCTTCTGGTATTTAGGCAACTCACTCACACCTAAGTTAGCTCTGACAGATTTGACGTGTACCTCAATTTCTTCCCTACACAATGTGAAAAACACATCCCTCCTTCCCTCGCAGGGAATGCATAAGAAATATTTCATGTCTTGAAGATGCCTGAAAAAACTAAGTATCTGCATCAGACTATTTAAATTTATAGGCTTTGGTGCATCATAGGGAACAAGCTGCAAAGACAGTTAAGCAAAACATCTTATTGCAGTAGGAGTGGTCCAGCACAACAGAGATAGCCTTGCCCCCCTGAAGGTGAATTCAGTCCTTTGCCATTATCACCTACTACAGCCAAATACAAAAGGAGCTTCCTAATGGCATTACATAGCAGCAGGCAGCACAGGACACGACATCCTGCCATCAATTTACATGCTGATGTTTTTTAATGGCACCTAATGGTTTGTTATGGAGGCTGAATACTCAGCAATAGAATTTCTAAACATCTTGACATACTTTAGGAGGAAGCTGTCCCTTTTAATAGCCCTAGCAGGGGAAAAAGTCCATGTATGTTGTTCAACTGGTTAGCCCTGAAGCCAAGGACAGTATCATTTGTTACGCTAGGCTCAGGCCATCCTGGTAATTATTCAGCCCATCTGAAGCTTTTGCCATGGAAATCTTTTTGTCCAGCCAGTACAGCTGAGAGGACTGATGCATTCTCCCTCAGCTATGGCTGCTTAGTCAAGAGTTCAATTGAATGCTTATGGACTACTGAAATACACTGCTGAGCATTTTACAAGCAGAGCTCTGCCTTGTTCTTGTTGAAGTTAACACAAGCAAGAGAAATAATTAAAACCCTGGTCCTCTTTGTACTCTCTCAAGAGTTTTGACGGCAGTGAGAAAATTTACTGACAAGTCTCGAACCTCAGGCTATATGACTGGTGTAATCCCCCATGGGATCAAATGCCCTTTTTCCTTCCTGGGGCATTTAACCTGCCCCAAGAAAGTCACAAAAAAATTTGCTTTCAGTTTCTTAATTCAGATATAGGTAGGAGTTCAAATATTTCTGCTCCACATTTTCAGATACAGATGTAATTGAAATCTGTAAGATTAAAACAACATCAGAAGTTAGTTGTCTTTGTTTTCTCCTGATAAGTATTGTGAGAGATGAAATTCAGGGATTGTTTTGCTTCAGCCATTTTGTATGTCGACACAAGCAGAGCTGTGAAAAACAACTCATCAAAAGGAGAAAAATGTGAATCGAGTTTGTGATAGGCTAACCGGTCATGAAAGAATGTGCGCCCTAAAGTACCTAACCAATGGGAAAAGGGGACAGGACATAAATACCTGGAGTTTTGTAACTAAGTGTGCTCTTTTTGAGAGGCACGCGACTCAGCTGACTCGTTTATTTTGATCCTGAATAAACTTTATCTTTGCTTCGAAGACTTTGTCCTCACTACATTTTTATCCGTGAGTGAGCGTTTCTCACAGTATCATCAGCAAAGTTCTGAAAAACTCAGTTTAGCAATCAGACTTGCCAGTTGCTTTCAACAAGTTTTCTCTGGCGTCTCAGGTCTGGAGACTAGAGCCTACATCCTGCTGTAAGCATCATACAATAGAGGACATGGCAGTCTTCTACTCACACCTCCACCCTTAAGCATGCAGAAAACATTGAGAGCAACAGAGTTCAATCTCACATGCTATGTCTCTCTATTCCATTGGGTCCTTACCTTTCCCTTGGATATCTGTTCTCTGCTGCTCTCTTCAAGCTTATTAGCTGACAATGTTTTTTTAAGCAGATATTTGGGTTGGAGACTTGCAAGGATCCAGTCTTAAATTAAATTCAAAACCAAATTCCAGGATTAGCTTTTTGGTTTTTGGGGAAAAAAAAAATCCTACTGAACTACCAGTACAAGTATTTGATTCTTACACTGTTAAGTTTTTCTGTCACCTGCAGTTTGACACCCCCCTGTACAGAATACTACACCCTGTCAGCACAGAAAGACAGTAAACTACTAAATAAGTATATTATTATTGCTGCCTTTACCTAAACAATACTTTATGAAGTTACACTGATTGTCCAACTAGTTACTAAAAAGTCATTAACTGACCTTTTCTATTACACCCTTCTGTATTAACTGCCATAGTATATGTGCATATACATATATACACACACACACACATACATACAAAACAGAGTTTTCATTAATTAGTCTTCCATAGGATTTCACAGCATCACAGAATGGTAGGAGTTGGAAGGGATATTTGGAGATCACCTAGTTCCAACCCCCCTGCTAAAGCAGGTTCACCTAAAGCAGGTTGGACAGGAATGCATCCAGGTGGGTTTTGAGTATCTCCAGAGAAGGAGACTCCACAGCCTCTCTGGGCAGCCTGTGCCAGTGCTCCATCACCCACAAAGTGAAATTTTTCCTTACGTTCAGATCCAGTTTGTGCCTGTTGCCTCTCGTCCTACTGCTGGGCACCACTGAAAAAGAGTCTGGCCCCGTCCTCTTGACACCTGCCCTTTAGATATTATAAGCATTGATGAGACCCCCTCTCAGTCTTCCGTTCTCCAGGCTAAACAGACCCAGGTCTTTCAGACTCTCCTCATAAGAGATGTGCTCCAGTCCCTTAATCATCTTCATAGCCCTTGGCTGGACACTCTACAGTAATTCCTTGTCTTTCTTGAACTGTTGAGCCCAGAAGTGGACACAGGACTCCTGATGTGGCCTCACCAGGGCAGAGTAGATGGGGAGGATTACCTCCCTCGACCGGCTGGCCATGCTCTTTTTAATACACCCCAGGATGCCATTGGGCTTCTTGGCCACAAGGGCACATTGCTGGCTCATGGTCAGCTTGTTGTACACCAGGACTCCCAGGTCCTTCTCTGCAGAGCTGCTTTCCACCAGGTCAATCCCTTACTTGTACTGGTGCATGGTGTTATTCCTCCCCAGATGCAGGACCCTACACTTGCCCTTGTTGAACTTCATTAGGTTCCTCTCCACCCAACTCTCTAGCCTCTCCATGTCTCACTGAATGGCGGCAGAGCCTTCTGGTGTGTCAGCCACTCCTCCTGGTTTTGTGTCATCACCAAACTTGCTGAGAGTACTCTCTGTCCCCTCATCCAGGTCATTGATGAATATGTGGAATAAGACTGGACCCAGTACTGACCCCTGGGGAACACAGCTAGTTACAGGCCTCCAATAGACTCTGTGCCACTGATCACAACCCTCTGAGCTCTGCCACTCAGCCAGTTCTCAACCCACCTCACTGTCCACTCACCTAACACACTTTCTCCTACAAGGATGTTATGGGAGACAGTGTCATTTCAGAAAACTGATATTGCTCTGCTGTATTCCAAAGTTATTAACTGATAATCAACAGCCCTCTTGAAATTATTCTTCTTGTATGAAATCCTTCCCTGTAGTTCACTGTGTTTAGAGATTCTCTCATGGCAATACCTACTGGAAAGCCAGTAATATTCCCTCTAATATTAGAAAAATAAATCTAGACCAGGGCCCTACAAATAAAACAAAGTGAAGCACTGTACTAAGACCAAGAAGCATTAAATAGCCAAGTGTCCTGGTTTGAGCGACGGGGGACTAATTTCTCTTGTAATACTTGGGGAGACTGCACTTTTAGAAGACTCTAGTGTCTGAATTTGGGAAAACATTTACTTTATAGCCAGCTATTGTGTGTGGGTTTCAAGGTCTCAGTGGTTTTGAGCCTGCCAGGTGCAGGCAGACCTGAGCACTTGACCCAAGCTGGCCAACAGGATTATTTCATGCATGAGCATCACATGCACTATAAATCAGAAAGTTTGCTGCAAAGCTCTCTCTCTCTCCCGTGGTGGCTGCCACCCTGAGAACTTCTTGCCCCGCTGCCAGACCCCTGAGCCCTTCCCTTCCTCCCAAAGTCACAGCTCTCACGGTGTCCGACATTTACTGTCCGCTGCTAGGAGTGCACAGCTTCCTACAGATAGAATTGGCTGAGTATAATCTTTGCATATTCTGTATTGGTATCAGGATCAATACTGGTTTTTTTTAGTGCTATTCAACCCCTGTGTTTCCTTGTTTTTTCCTGATTCCCCTTCCCAGGTGGGGAGGGCTCACCGGGTGATAGAATGATTGCCTAAACAACAATAAATTGTTACGGGTTACTCAAACCATAACACCAACGTAGTTCCAAATGGTTTCAAATGCCCTCATAAAAGTGCTTCCCTAAGACCTATAAAATGCTGTACATCAGTATAAGGTTCTGGAAAGGTTAAAAAAAAAAAAAAATTAGAAAATTGACTTTACCAGAAACAGCCATAGTATCACTGATCCACGCAATTGAAAATATCCAGTCCTTATGACCATCCTAAAAGAAGAAAAGACAGATTTTTCTGTGCCATTGTACTCTAGAGCAGTCTCAAATCAGACAAGCATTCTTCACTGAGATTTTTAGTACAAACTCAGAAGGAGCAACCTACATTAAAAACATACAGAAAAGATTCCAATATCAAGCTGGAGCAGTTTATGTACCTAACAGTAATTTTACCTTTTTTTTTTTTTAATTTTGAAGTATGTAAGTAATAGAGGGCAATTAGGTGATGGAAAAACAGGTCTCTGACAGAGGACAAACTGATCTCAATTCTAAGGACTTAAATTTTCCATTTTGAAAGCAGCATTCTTTACTTCTGTAAAGTAGCTACATACTTGTATTTCCTCAAATGCAAATCCCTACTGTAAAAAGTAACCAAAACCTTATGTTTACAATATATAACCTACAGATTATTTTTTCAAGACTATTACTTCAAGAATCTTTTCTTTAGCAGGTGAGAAACCTATAGGAAAAAAGAGACCATAAGGCTTTAGTTCTGTTTGAAAAGCTGCAAAGTCACAGCAGGCAAATGAACATCAAGTCATGCAAATCTTCAGAGTTGAGCCTTTCTGCAGCTGGTTATCTGCTACAGCAGAAACTCTGACCTGACCTCTGCTGTTGTAGTCAATGCCTATGTGAAGTCCTGAATCAAAAAGGAGAAATGAGAGAGAAGTGGTTACAGGACTCCACTATACTCATTTCAGCCTTTTTTCTTTTATAAACCCAGCTATTTTAAAAAGGTCTCATGATGTTTCAGAAATACAAGCAGTACCAGGGTCTATCAAACTGCCCTAAGTTCTGCCTCTGGAATAATACATACATAAACTGCACTGGAGAAGGGGAAAATTCAAACAACTTGTAGCATCTTTTCAATTTCTCAAAAGAGCTTTTTCACTAAAACTAGTTTCAGAGGTCATAACCACAATTAGACTTCAACGTTTAGGATTTTTTTTTACATTTTCTGTGCTTAAAAGTAATCTGAACTAGACCTGAATGAGGGTGAGGAAGATGAAATCTGACTCAGAACCCTGAAAATTCGTCTCACATGTTTATGTACTCAATCATATTTAAAATATTTTGTCAAAAAAGACAATCAGGAATGTTTTCAAGCTTTCATAAATTAACTCTCCACTACAAGACTCCCAAATCTTAACCCTTCTCTGACCTTAGGCAATTCAAAGTAGCAGTTCTTGTGAGTGACAGAATAAACCTTCCCCAAATACTCCCACTTACATCTCCCACACAGACAGGATCAAGGGTAGGCAGACGATAAATTGCAAGACTGTTGGGGTTGTCTCCACCTGTGGCCAGAAGGGTCCTTGAGGGGTTGAGCTCAATGGCATGAATACCACATCCCTGCTGGTTCACCATGCCGGGTTCGCGATCTTTCAGAATAGGAATCTTGGTAATTTGACCAGTCTGGACATCTACCACAAATAACTGGGGAAAAAAAAACAGGAGATGCAAGTCATCACTGAGTAGGTAAGAAAAACAAGATGGTCAAATATCCTCCCTCTTTTGAATTGACATTCTTTTCAAGTTGGAATCCACAAATGCTGCAAGTATGGCTGAAAAATGCATAAATCCCTTCTTACAACAAGTAAAGTAGCTTAATTACAGTGGGCTTTATTCCAGTCATCCCATTTGGTTTTCACAGCAATAGAGGAGAGAGGAGAGAAATTTGTCATGGGAGGATTCCCATTGAACAAAGCCATTGAATCTAAAACTCCTTTCTCTGTTCAATTCTGTAAAAAAACAACATTGTTTTCCAGTTTCCCTGTACAAACAGTGACCCACCTCAAAACAGCCAGTATACCCCAGGGGCTTAGCACAAGTTTGCTGCCTCCCAGGTAAGATACTTACCGTGATGTTTTGGCTTTGGTGAACTAACACTTCATACAATTATATAATTGGAGTTTTATTTCTGGTGATACACAGCGAATATTAACTAGATATAGTACTGCCAGCGTGAACATCTAAAAAAAAGATATCTACATACCTCATCCTGCAAAAAAACTAGAAGTTGGTGCTCTATGTCACTGTCCTCTTGGCAGAAAACTCAGTTACAAAGCCTTACAATCCTTCAAACAGATGTCATTATACCCAGAGTTATGTCAGTTCAAACATATATGACCATAGGGTTACAATCTAAAACAGAACAAAGGTTTACATTGCCTGCCAAAGTGCACTTCCATTTGGGAGGCTCTTGTGCTGGATCATTTCAGATGTTGTTCAGAGGGCAGCTGCACTAACAGTCAAATAATATAAAGGGACAAAGCCCTGTGAGGAAACATGAATGAGAAGCAACAAAATGAAGGATCTGGAGCTGACTTGACACTAAGGAAAGGGATATAGAATCACAGCTTAAGATTATAACTAAATTCCACCCCCCTTCAAGTTTGTTCCTTCTATAACCAAAGAACATTGTCTCAAAGCCTCTGGAAATGAACTGAAGAGAGAAGACAACAACAAAAAAACCCAAGAAAACTCAACGCAATTTAAAAAATATACCCCTCAAGGAAATTGTTCTGAAATCCTTTGTCAGGCATTTCTAGAAGGACGGAAGAGAAATCTAGAGGTTCTCAGAGAGGAAAGTTGGTTTTGGTGAACTCTCACAGACAGTAGATCTGTTCATTAGTAAGCATCAAAAAACTCAAGAAAATTTAACAGCCTATCTATTATTCTTGATGTACTGAACTAGCAGAATATTAATGCCAAATCAAAACCTGATAAAAGTATGGTATGTTAAACTCATTCTGCAGAGAAAGCTGGAATCCACTAATCACTATTTGTGTGTTGTGTCTAGAATTATGCCCTGTCTTCAACCTGCAACTTTCTCTGTAGGCAGCAGTCTTGCACAAAGAGATGACTGTTCCTGAATTTTCATGTTTAGTTCTTTATTTTGCAGGCAGGTGTGGGATCAGGCAACAGCTGAAGCGCAGCTGAGTAGGAGGGAGGCACTCCTCACTTCTCCAAAGCTTCACAATGCAGTTCACTGCCTGAGACAGCAGGTGAAAACACGATACACACAGCAGCCCCTCTACCCTAACTGTGTCCCTGAAAATTAACACCTGCACTGTAGGATCAGGACCAGTAATTCCCTCTCCTCTCATCCTCCCTTGTCCTTCCCCTATGAGTGCGTATCCTCTTTTCCTCCTCAGTATTTCCTTCCAGATGAAAGGCCCAATTCCTTCCCCTATCCTCCTTCAACTGCTGAAAATAAATCCAAATCAACACTTAAGTAACTAAGACTATGGCTTGCCAGTGTCATCTGCAGGTCCTAAAGCAGGAACTAACTAGGAAAACACATCCACACCTCAGGATATCCATGGAGTCAGGAAAATCATGCTTCAGCTGGAAGAGATTCACACTTGGAAGAGCACCTCAACAGGTATGAGGACTGAAATTAAAAACCCTTCACATTCTCCAGTCTGACACCACTGTCATACATCCATGTTTGATACTAGGTTAACAAAGACTTACTGTAGTGCAAAATTCCTTTAGCTAAACTCTAAACTAATTGGGCTGAAAAGATAAAGAACTTGGAAACACACAACGCTGACGCATCAGACCCTCACATTTCTCTCCTGGATCTTCAATCTCAACATCACTTTCCCGTAACAAGTTTCCAAATTAAGATACACTCAGAAGCAGCAATAGGACATATTTCTTGCAGTGCTTTCATCTGCTTATACCCCACTCTAATCCACAGTCAGCACTTGAATTGCTTTGTCATTTCCTCAGTTTTCTCCTCCAGTTGCACAGTATTACCGTAACCAGAGCAGCAACCGCTCTTAGGGCAAGAAACTTCGCACAGGTAAGGGACTGGCTTTGTAATTTCACCTGTAAAGTTCTAAGCAGTAACTTCTCCCCTTGCTTGGTAAGGAACTTGGGGCACTGTGGGTGGTTTAAAAACAACCACCACCTCCCTAGAATAAAATAAGGAAGCACTGTCTGCATATGTTAGGACTCTTGCATCACCTGGGGCAGGACAGGAAGCCAGAAGCTCACACTTGCAAGCTGCACCACTGATTGCCAAGAAATCTCCCCTGTAAATCCAGCAAACAGAAGCCAAACAGTTGTTAGAGAAACATTAAGAAACAAGATAGGCACCCAGCTAAGAGTGCAGAAAATTTGAATACATTTTAAGAGTTTTATAGACACTACAGTAAAAGTACAAAATATCTGACTGCTTTTAAACAAACGCAGCCAAAACCGCAGCACACAATGACATAAATCTGGAGAAAAAACAGAAATTGGCTGACTTTTTCCAAGCTAACTGGTACCTTCACCACATCTGCAAATAACTCCAAAGCAGCCTGGCCTCTGAGAGTCTTGATAAAGTCCTGATAGCTGAACTATATATTATTTTTTTTTCTTTACCTCAAGCAGGAATAAGAACTTCTTTTCCAGCTACTCATTACACAGAAACTAAAAACCAGCCACAAAAACTTTTCCTGGATGTAGTAAACCCCCACCAATCCCAAAGCAGTGAACTATGCAGATTTGTCCCTTGATTTTAAGCTTTACATGTAATTTGGTTCTTCCTGCTAGTAGAACGTATGCATGTCAGACATTAGCGTGCCAAATACCTTGACATCCAGGATTTACCAAGCCAGGATTGCTTTGGCCACCTGCCAGAAGTCCAAGGACCACACTGCATCCGTGAGAAACAGAGCAGACTCAACTATCATGTTCTCTGCAGGACAAACTTGTTCTAACAAAGAAACAAGCTGGATGACATGACAGAGAGAAATCCATCTTCCCTTTTTTTTTTTAAAAAAAACCCAAGCAATTCAGATGTACAGCTTGCAACGGCGCTATCCCTTGAGGATCAAGGCAGACAGGCAGGTCTAGGTACTACAGTTGTCCTAGCCATGAATCTTTATCATCTGGCCCTACTCTTCACACCCTATGAGATTACTAGCCAGATGCTTATTTTTCTTTTGGTTTGCAGAACTGGTGAGAAGTCATTTGGCAAATGGCTCCCATACAATTATTACGTGGCTGTGCCCTTTTCAAATTGCTTATGATCAAGTTAATCAAGAATCTGCCCCACTTCATTGACTAAGGCACTTCATTAATCAACTTGCCAAAAGCAAAGACTGTGGCAGGGAATTGAGTATCGCAGGACCAGAGTCTGAACTGCAAAATCCATCCTTCTCTTGTATACAGTACTTAGAGCAGAATGGTTTGCCAGGCTCTTCCATCAAGTCTACTTCCAATTTTTGATCTGCCTTTCAGAGACAACAGTTTAGGGGCAGGGGGGAGAAACAACCAAAGTTACCAATTCATTAAATACAAGTGCCCTTCCCATCCATCTTTAACTGAAAGCACTGACTTTATACAGCAAGATTAAAGAACAAGCCTATGAAATGCCATTTCAAGGGCTATGAAATGCCATTTCAAGGCAGCAAGTAGACTCTTGTGTCCTCCGCTGCTGCCCTTGCACACAGAACACCAGAAGAACAGGGAGTGCTATCTTTTAGTCAGTTGTACAAATCAATCGGAACAGAGGGCGCCACCCTGAACTACAGCATGTTTTTATTACACAAGCAGGACAGACAGATTTACAAGGCAGTAAGAACGTGCATGAAGGACTGCTTATTCTTCACACTAGGAGTACCCATGACACACTCTGTGCCCCAGCTCTTCACAAATTGCTCTCAGAAATCACAGGCATATTCCTGTCATTCATACTAACGTTTGAAAGAAACCCAAGATAAACACATTGCCTTGCTAAAAATAGTCACTAAGAGAGAATTAATCACAATGAAGTTTCACAATTGGTTTAAGCCAACCTTTGAGAATCCACATGCTTCTTCCTCACCCACCTAAACTTACCTACCACCCTTGTGACAGCAACTAGTGCCCAGGTAGCTGCAAGGTCAGCTGGATTGTATCTCTTCTTTCAGTGAACACTAACCCCAGAAGAAAGCCCGCCTGAACACAAAGCAGCGAGCTGATCCAGCTGACTCCCTGGCCACACGCACATCGATGACAGCAAGAATGAGCAGGTGGGAACATCATGTTCCCCGACAGCACAACTCCAGACCAGCTAGCTGAAGCTGGTCACAAAAATTTCACCCTCAGCCAAGCTGGAAAATGACATTAATTGTTCTCCTTCAAATTTGTTTCTGGCTAACAAACCAACAAAAGCAAGACAATGCTTACACTGTCATTACACTGATACCATTGCTGCTCACACTGAGTAGCACTGTTTGATTTATCCCAGTTCTCAGTCTTGTCTTTTAATCAGATTCTAAACATCACTTTTTTCCATGTTCACAAAATGCTTGGCATAAGATTCTTCCATTCTACAGCAATGCAGATTGACTAATATATGCCAAGCCCCAAAGAAACATGGACTCTTTAAAGATTAGGCTATCAAAATGGTATGTCTCCTTTCCAGTGGAGATCAGAACATGCACTAATCTTAGCACAAAACCTACTCACAGGTTGTGCAGTACAGGCGACACAAGTGGGCAATGGCCTCACGTGTCCTTGAAAGGGTCGAGAGAGAAACAATCCAGAATATAAAGAAACCATCTGAGAATTGAGCAGCGGTAAAAACAGTCAGCAAACTGACTGACTCTGAATTCACATTTGCAGAGACAAGACCATGCAACCAGGCGCTCCACCATTAACAGTGGAGCTCACAGGCATGCACTTTGATGCCATCGAATTTCTTCACTGCCAAAATCACATTTGGCGGTTTTTATTTGTGTCTTGCCCTCCGCGTTTAATTTCAGGAGGCTGGCAGACAGTTAACACATGTCAACAGATGGCAAAGGACGGAGAAGTGAGAGACTTTGCCTGCTAAAGGGCATCTCTACCACCCATACCATACCTTGCACAGAAACCACCAGACTCTGCAGGCAGGCATGGGTATCACATGCAGTTGACAAAAATACAAATACTCTTTTGAGACAAGAAACAACACCTGGCTATTGCTGTGGCTTTGGCTGCACTGGCCACTAAACAAACTACAGATGCTCTCTTTAACCTCTCTTTCCCTTCCCAGAAGAGAAGGTGACTAATATCTGCTTGGGATGTCTTAAAAAACAGATTTTGTACTTAGGCATTTTAATATCACCTTGCACAGTGTATAAACCTGGCATAACTTCTGTGGAATCAGGGGCTGTTAGGTTAGTACAGCATAGTAATGAATAACCCAGCAGAATACAACAGTACGTTTAAAAGGGAATGTAAGCTTTAAGAAGATAAGTAAAAAAATTTCATCCATTCTCTCTCTCAGAGAAGGGAGAGAAAAACTAGAGAGAGAGACTTATGGATTGAAAAAGAAACTAACCTACTTTAATGAAATATTAATAATAAAAATAAAAGACAATAACATTTAAAAAGAAAATAATGAAATAGATACAATATATACAAAACCAGTATCCACGATCACATCACCAGCAGGGACTGGGGAAGTCCCAGACTGGACATGGCAATGGACAGGAGCTGAATTCTGGATCTGGATTTGGGAATGGATCAAAGGCAGCAAACAAGACAGAGTCCTCCTCGGGCGTTGGCCACTGAAGAAAGAGGCCGACCCCTTTGATCCCTCAGCTTTTACACTTAGCCTGAGGCAGATGGGACTGTGAGAGATGAAACTCAGGGATTGTTTTGCTTCAGCCATTTTGTACATCGACGACACAAGCAGGGCTATGAACAGCCATTTTGTGTGTCGACGACACAAGCAGAGCTGTGAAAAACAACTCCTCAAAAGGAGAAAAATGTGAATCGAGTTTGTGATAGGCTAACCGGTCATGAAAGAATGTGCGCCCTAAAGTACCTAACCAATGGGAAAAGGGGACAGGACATAAATACTTGGAGTTTTGTAACTAAGTGTGCTCTTTTTGAGAGGCACGCGACTCAGCTGACTCGTTTATTTTGATCCTGAATAAACTTTATCTTTGCTTCAAAGATTGTCCTCGCTACATTTTTATCCGTGAGCGTTTCTCACAATTTGGGTGCTCGTCCGGGATCAACACCCCTACTCTTGCGGGACGAGGCAGCGAGGGCGGAGGGGCACACCTTGCTGATTTTAGCAGTCTCCAACTTACTGCCTCATTTCGTGGAGGGCAGCAGGTCCTATCCGGACGGAGACTCTCAAAGCAAAGGGGGGGGCGAAAGGAAAACTTGATAAGGTGACAAAATTGAATTGCACATGGCAGCTGACAATTTCTGTGCACAGAACCCGGGTAAGAACATTGACTGTTAAGTATTACCCAGGCGGGAGAGCGGGACTGAAAGTGTGTGAACGAGACGCAGGGTGATCTGCAAAGTGAGTGTGGAGCCCTTACAACCGCCGTTCTGTTTCTCCGCGAGGAGACCAGCCGGTGAAGGGGCGAAGCGAAAGGTTTCCAGGTGAGTGGAGTCCCGCAGGACCTGTGAACTGAGCGTGGAGCCCTTATAACCACGATTTTGCTTCTCCGCCAGGAGAGAAACCGGTAAAGGCACGCCACATGGAAGGGATCTGCCGTTAGGGACCGGTAAACGGGTGCCATGCGGGCAGGATCTGCCTGTCCGCAAGGAGAAGGGGCGCCAGGGGGTCGTAGAGAAAGGGTTCCGGGTGGATAGAGTCCCCCGGGAAACTGAGATAATGGGAAGTAGGGCTAGTAAAAAGGATCTGAGGATCTGGGTTAGAGCATTCCACCTGACAGTCCTTTCGGGGTGATGCTCGGGAATTGGGGGCAGGGTTGCACCCAGGGAAAAGATAAGAAAAGGATGACACAATATTGTATGTTTGCTGTGGGTTTTCCCCATGTTTGAGGCTGGGATATTTTCTGTGGCCACAACCTGGCTGAGAGCAAGTGGATGGGGTACAGACATGGCTTTGGGATCTGCTGGCCATCTTGTTATCTGTGGGCACTTCAGTCACCTCATTCGCACCCTGGGGGACAGGGATGCGGGATGCAGGGATCGCACCCTGGGAGACAGGGATGCAGAGAAGAGAAAGATGACCCTTATCATCTTGGGATGACAGCATGTTCCTGACCAGTCGGCAGGGCCTCCGGGAGTAGAGGAAATTGTGAATATGACTCTGACCAGTACTGAGGTACTCTTTGGGTTTGTCAGAGCAATTTGACCACTTCATTAATTTGACCAGTTTAATTTGACCATTGTTCTGATCCCAGGTAGACCTTGCTACAGGGAATTTCAGCTGCCCCGGAATTCCCCCTTGAATGTTGAGATGTTTTTCCCTGTTTCCGGATTCTGCTTCTGGCAGTTCGAAGCATCTGTTTTCCTTCTGGTGTAAACAGGACTCCTAAAATCATAGAATCATAGAATGGTTTAGGTTGGAAAGGACCTTGAAGATCATTGAGTTCCAACCCCCCTGCCATAGGCAGGGACACCTCCCACTAGACCAGGCTGCCCAAGGCCACGTCCAGCCTGGCCTTGAACACCTCCAGGGATGGGGGCTCAACAAACTCTCGGGGCAACCTGTTCCAGTGCCTCACCACCCTCAAAGTGAAAAACTTCTTCCTAATGTTCAATCTAAACCTGCCCTCTCCCAGTTTAAAGCCATTCCCCCTCATCCCATCACTACATGCCCTAGTAAAAAGTCCTTCCCCAGCTCTCCTGTAGGCCCCCTTTAGGTACTGGAAGGCCGCAGTAAGATCTCCCCGGAGCCTTCTCTTCTCCAGGCTGAACAGCCCCAACTCTTTCAGCCTCTCCTCGTAGGAGAGGTGCTCCAGCCCTCAGATCATCCTCATGGCTCTCCTCTGGACGCACTCCAGCAGGTCCATGTCCTTCTTATGTTGGGGGCCCCAGAGCTGGATGCAGTACTCCAGGTGGGGTCACACAAGAGTGGAGTAGAGGGGCAGAATCACCTCCCTCACCCTGCTGACCATAAAGTAATTTAATCAAAAGGTACAGCAGCAAGAGCAGCCAGTGCTGGGTGCCTCCAGAGAGGGACCCTGAAGAAAGAAATCCCTGGGCAATTATACCCTTGTGATCTCTACACCCATCCCTCACACACTCTTCACACCTCTTTTAGTCCAATGGTGATTTTTAGTCTGGGGTCTTCCAACACCTTATTGGTTTCTTTTTCTGTGTCCAGGCCAGCTGGCCGCTGACTGCTCTTATCTTGTTGTTTTGCAGTCTCTGCTGATGGATGTAACCTCTGTATCTTCCAATTTACGCTTCTTGTGTGCCTGCGCTTGCTGGCAGAACACGGGGAACTGAAAAGTCCCAGACTTGGGGAAAACACTACCAAAACATCCGTGTGTTAACAACATTTTTCTTCTGCTAAAAGACTAAACACAACACTGTACCAGCTGCTAGAAAAATTACTAACAAAATTGACTGTATCGTGGCCTAAAGGCTTCAGCAAACCAAGCCACTCATGCTAAGTAAAGCTACGCAAACATCATAAATCACACCGTATTATAAACCTAAGTATTTTATTCTAATTAAAACATACTTCTTTAAGCTAAACAACTAATATCTCTCCAAAGTATTTTCCTGAAATAGGAAAAAAAAAAAACCCAAACAAAACTACAGCAATCTTGTGTTCAGTGTTTTGTTTGTCATAAGCTTATCTCCTACGTGACCCTCAAAATTTCTCTAAGAAGCTTCAACAGCAGACGCTGATTACAGACAATATCTTCTTCTGAGACTTCAAGGTATCAACCATTGGTAATTTAGATGTCATCGTGACACACCCTAAATGTCTGCACCTCTCAGAGGTTTACCTGCTCATTCATTTGAATCTGAAAAACATTAAGAATCCCATTGCATACAAGATCTAGGAGATTCTTGCAAACATGAATCCTGCCTCACTTGAATGGTTGTACAGGTTCCATAATTCTAAATCTCTCAGAAAAAAGCACATACCTTTAAGAAACCCAAATATTTGATTTACAGATGAAGAACTGTGAGCACCAGGATCCACTGGAGAACAAGAAAGGTATTTCATATGCACAATCATACCCAGAGATATTTTTAAGGATAAAAATTTACCCCAAATAACTAAACACATTGTAATACTCATTAAAAATGAGCAATTGACAGAGGGCTCCATATTCTCTTCAGTGCTTATAGTGACTAGTACTGTCAAGTGACTAAAAGCAAAGCTACTCCTCTATGACAGGAGTGTATTTTTGTTTTGTTATTAAAAATAGTGAATCCTTCTGGCACAGCCAAGGGCAATTTATAAATTAAATGCTAAAAGCTCTCAGTGCCACATTCAAGCTTTGATTAAACTAACTGCTACGGTTTATATTTTTCTCTTGCATTAACTTTAATTATGTGCAACTCCAATGCAGCAAACACCATTAAAGTCAACTAAGTTGTTTTAGATTCAATCCCAACTTAAATGCCACAACTCCAGCATATGAGAATTGGCAAAGGAATTCTTATTAGGTCGCTTACTCAGGAGATGAGAGAGAAAATCTCGTAATTAGAGTGTAGAGTTTAACGCTCTACTTGTTCAAATGTGAACACAAAGCAACCAAGCTAAAGCTATTACAGTATTCACAATTCATATACAATCTTTCACAATGCTGAAGTGACTTCTTTTGTAATCGTTGTATTTTGCTTAATAAAAGATGATGTCCATCTGTAACATTAAGTCTAGCTGTGGAAGTATACACTTCGTTGCAGCACAAGCAGTGGGAACAATAGTATGGTTGAATCCCTCTTCAGTTCTGCAATTGTTTGGTCTCAAACAATTTTCTGCAAGGTTGTGTTAACAACGCAGTTACCCATTTATCTTTGCTGCAGTAGTGCTGGAACTACATTAGTTACAGAACACAGCAAAACTGTTGCAGCTCTATAAAACACGCAGTGATCTTGCTAGAGTAAGCATGATTTTTGAGAGCTTGTGTTTTAGCAGGAGTTTGTCTCCTGTAAGCTGTTCTGCTGACCGGCCAAGATGATTAACACACGTGGAAAAAGAAGGCAGAGAGATTCTATTTCAGGCTTATTCCTGTTAAAAGCTTGTTTTGTTCATACAGCTAGGCCTTGCTTCTTAAGTGCTACTTGCATGAAAGCCTCCTGCTGTGTAACTATGAATAATAACAGAACATCTGAAAAAAAAAAAACCAACAAAACACCAAACCACTGTCCCTTGCAGGTCAGACACCTGAGCCTGACTTTGGCACAAAAAAAAATTTGAGGCGAAGAAACAATCACACCAACTGATATACTTTTAGATTTAAGAGGTGCTCGATCCATACATTCCTTACAACACTTGATTCATTTCTGTGGCACTAACCAACTTGCAAAGAACAAATTTGGGATTTTGCACTAATTCAATCAGAACTTCATACAGGAGATTGCAACTTCAGCCAGTGAAGTTGAGCTACTAACTCCAGCAGACAGAATATTACCTAAAAAGTATGTTCTCCTACATTTATCAATCACAGAAGATATAATTTTAATATTCCCCTATAACGTTCTGAATCCAAAGCATCACTTTAAGAATGTGAAGAGGTTTCAATTTTTGCTGAAGCACGTAAAGGTACATAAACCAGACAAGTTATCTGAACCCTGAAAACAGATTCAGAGTTAAAAATCACAAAGTGAACAAGCAAAGGATAATCCTGAAGATCTGAAATTCATTTTTAAAGTTTGGAACATTTCTACTTACTCTGACAAATATCTGGAGTTTAACCACAGTTTTTAGTTTTGTAGCAACTTTTGAAGATCATCAGCACAGAGCCATATGTAAAACAAAACCGTGTAAGACTGAGCATAATGAAAAGAGAGTCTTACTAGCAACTTCTGCCAGGCATGTTATGTACCATTTAACAAAGCTAGTGCCATTCGTTAACTTTCCATTTGCAGGACAAGAAGAAAGATCCAGCCCCATTGTTGCTCTCAGTTGCACAAACGGATGTGAATAGCTCTGTGCCGATTAGACAGATGCTGCATCCAGGTACAGGCCTGGCATTCAGGTTCGCAGCCATCTGCACAGTACCATATTTTCAGATGAGAACAGGTCATCATTAAGCATTACCTTCACTCGAAACTAATTGTGTGAGATTTTGACTCTGAGCCTAATTACTTCCTAATATCTTCCTCGGCAGTCTACATACTTCGATTACAGTAAGCATCATTTGGCAGTGGAATAATTCACAGAGGGAAGAAAGAGAAAGGTGGCACTTACTGTGTTGCATTTTGTCCCACACACCACTTGTCGGTGGTTCAGCCACTGGGAGGCAAACACTTTATTGAGGGTTCCGAGGTGAAATTCTCTCTCCTTCAGGAGGCTGGGAAGCTGCTGGGCTGCGTATCCGTGCAACAGGCGGTGATAGCTGGACTCATTCTGCATCCTGACCTCTCTGCCTTTCAGGTAGTACACCAGAGACCTTTTCACCGGGGGGAGTCTTTTCCTTTTGTGAACTGAGTGATCCCACCCATACTGTGAAAAATAAACACGGAAATCAGATACAGCAACGAGAACAAACTTTTATATCCCCCCTTCTACACTCGAAGACGTTCCCAGCAAAATACTGAAGTCTTCCAAACTATCCGTGGCATAACATATGCGAAGGTTAACACGGAAATGCTGACACAGCCTTCAGCAACATAAACACAAATATGTGCTGAAGAAGTAACACTGCGATGATATTAAAACCACTCCACCCCGGCTGGGCACCGTTGAGGCAGCCGGTGCCGACAGAAACGAGAAGAAGCGCTGTAAACAGAGGAGGGCAGCGCCGACAGCCTCCCGCCGTCAGCTCGGCAGGGTTTGGGGGGGGGGACGGGACGGGGACGGGCACGACACACCCCGCCTGGTACCTACCCCACCGTCTATCGGCCTCCTCCGGCCCGGCCCGGGGCGGCCCGGCAGCATGGCTCAGCCCGTGGGCGGCGGGGACCCGGCGGTTACCGGCCGAACGGCTGAACCCAACTGGGGCAGCGGGGGGGCGGCGGGNCACTCTCCACACCGGGAACAAGGGCTTCCCCCCACTCCCCCGCCACACACCCCTTCCCGCCCCCTCCTCCCCAGCCTACCTGCTCCCCCTGGAGCCCCCCGGGCCCCGCGGCAGCTGCCGCCGCCGCTTTCCGCTTCCTGCTAACTGTTTTCCGGGCCATAGTAGAAGAAGGAAGAGGAAAAGGAAGAAGAGGAGAGGCCGACAGCCCGGCCCGGGCCCCTCATGGAGCAGGAGGGGGAGGCGGCCGCCGGGGGACGGGGCATATAAGTGCGGGTAGCCGGGCCCGGCCGCTTTACGACATTTTCCCCGGGATGGGTTGGTGGTGTGGTGGGTTTTTTTTTATTATTTTACGACAGTCGCGTCGCGCCTTTACGGCGTCTCCCCCGTGCCGCCCCACAACCCCGTTCCCTAGCAACCGGGGGAGGCACGGCGGCGAGCGGGCCCGCCCCCTTGTGCCGTTGCCGAAGGGGCGCCCCCTGGCGGCGGAGCGGGCTGCCCGCGCACAGCTCGCGGGCGCTCTTTCCTGGGCTTCAAAAGGCAAAAATCGAGGCTTACCCAAACCCGGCCGCCGCCGTTCGGCAAGTGGCGTCGCAGAGGAAAGGAAAAAGAGGAGGAGAAAGGAGAGACGGGCGACACGTGCAGGATGGCGGCCAAAAAAGGCAGCTCCGGGCCGCTGGGCCGCCCTCCGGGGCCTGGCGTCAGGTGGAGTCAGCAATGGCACTGCTTCCCCGGTGCGGAAGGCGTTTCTTTTAGGCCCTTTTTGTGTGTGTGCGTGTTTTCATCTAACAAACCTCAAAGACAATGGTGCTGCGAAAAGCCAAACTGGAAAAAAACCAACACCAACCTAAAAACCAACCCTGATGGACCCTCACAGGCTTTCCCAGAGGACGAAAAGCCCACAGGACGATTCCAGCCTGGTGGTTTCCTGCCGTGACTCTCCACATCCTCCCCTGGGCGCGCACAACTGCCACCCCTACTTTGCACAAAACCCCTCCATTTCAGGCCAATACCCTCTCAAAAGGCTGAAAGCCCGCTGCCAAAGCCTCCTCTTTGAGGGGGGAAAAAAGCACCATGCTGCGGTGAGCGCAGGTGGGAATGTCCGCTTGAGGGGACGAGGACAGCCATTGTGGCGGCCATGGCCGCTGCGGGAAGGGGCTGAGGCATGGAGTGGGGGTGTGAAATGCCCCCTCAGGGGCCGGCTCACCACCCTCCTCCGGCCCCCGGGGACGCCTGTGGCTGTGCCCCGCTGGGAGAGGGGCCGGAGGTGCTGGAGGAGCCCCCGGGCCTGGGGACAAGGATGGGGACACGCACAGGCCCCGCCCCCCTGCCGCCTGGACCCCGCCCACCGCGGAATGAGGCGGGGCTCCCCTCGCCTTCGCCCCGCCCCTCTCCCCGCCGGGGTGATGTCACCGCGAGCACCTCCCGATTGGGCCGGCTTGGGGCAGGTGACCTGGCGGCGTGACGCCAGCGCGTCGCCGGTGAGTGCGTAGGCGGAAGAGGGGCGGGCGGGGGGCGGCAGGTAGACAAGATGGCGTCACCCGGCGGCCGGGCTGGAGGTGGCGAGGCGGCGCGGGTTTCCTAGGGTAGGGCGGTGGGCAGCGACCGTGGGGACGGCCGGAGCCGGAGGCCGCTAGGCGCCGCGGAGGTAAGGAGCGGGCCGGGAGTGGGCGGGGGTGTGGGAGCTGTTTCCTCTCTTAGCGGGGCCTGGGCAGGGGGGCGCAGCCGGCCCCTCCCCGGGCCCTCCGCCTCGCCGCCGGCTGCAAACTTCGCCGCCGCTTCTCTTCGGCCTTCCGCGCCCCCGCGGTGATTCAGCAGATGTGGAGTGCCGGCGGGGGCGCGGCGGGGCCGCTGGGCTCCCCCGGGGGCGGAGGGCCGGAGGGTCTGCAGGGTGAGGGTACCGTTCAACGGAGGTGGTAACCGGCAGAGTTCGCTCCGAGGGACGGAGTCTTGCCGCTTTGTCCGGGGCTGGGACCGGGGAGCAGAGGGAGGTCGGGTGACGCTCCCATCCCTACGCGCTGCTGCTTTCCGGCAGTTTCGGGGACTGCCTGAGTCAGGGGAATACCTTTCTGCTTAACAACCCTTGATGAATTTGTGTTCTAAGAGCTTATCGCCGTTGAAATCTAAGTATCCGGTTAGCGTCCATGATATTTGGAAGTAAGTTTTTTCCCCACGGTAACTAAATCTTCTATGAAGAACCGAAACGTATGCGTTTGTTTGGGAGGGTGCGCGTGTGTTTTTTGTCAAGCTTGTCTTCAGGTAATTTGTTAATTTCTGGCTCTTGTGTTGTGAAAACTGTAGTATTCGTCTTCCCTATGCCACTTGTGACTTTAGATTTCTACTGTATACACACTTTGGTTGCGTTTTCTTGTAGGCTGAAGAGCCAAAGTCTAGTTTACTTCATGGGTCGTAGTCCTCCACATTCCTGTTTAAGTGTATTACCTATTTCTGGATCTTTTCCATTTAGCTGTTCTGCTTTTGAATAGGGAAGAGGGTCATACCTTTCTCTGCATTTGAGATGCAGGTGTACCGTGGATGTATATGCTGGTGTAAGAATACTTCAGTTTTGTAGTTTCTAAGTTGCTAATAATGCTTTCTGTTCTGTTTAGCTCAGTACTTACTAAAAGTAAAACATGTAACACTTTTATGAAGCTATTTAACAAAGTTTGAGAACTGTCGTCTTGAGTTTTCTTGGCTCAAAAATGTCATTTTAGGGTCAAAGTTAGCATTGCTTTAGTTTTTTAATTAGTGAAAGAAATTATAATAGATGGAAACGAGTAATCACCTTATCAAGTGTTTTTATTTGCCACATCATTTAAAAATTCCAAACAGGTTAAAAAAAAATAGTAGTCTTACAGAAATCTTATGATGTTGATGCTGTCTCTTTAGAATAGAGATAAGCAGATTGACTCTGGCACTTGGCTGTGCACCTAATACAGCTGCCATCCTGCACTCAGTAAAAATGTATTCACGTCAAATTTAAGCACTTTGAGGTGGATATTCCTAAATGACAAGTGAGTATTGCCAAATTAAGGAACAACTGACTTGTGACTGGTGATGTAACTAAAGTGGCTGTGTTACTGATAGAAGGCATACTGCATTTCACAGCCTGTTATGGGGTTAAGAGAGGCTTTTGTGGGAGACTGGTGAGGGGAATCTTCCTCCAATGGTGATCCAGAGTGTTAAGCAAAAAGAGGAAAAGGTGGTACTGCAATTAGCCAGACCTCTTCTTTGCTTTCCTTCCCTTATCATCCTCAGGTCGTGGGACTTTCTGCAGTCCTGCAACTGCTGGCTTCCTAGGGCTGACCCTGCATACCTGGCATCTCTGCTTTGCAGCAGCATTTTTCAGGGGAGAGGGAACAAACTGTTCTCGCCATCTCCTCTCCTTTTCTCCATACAGAACAGAGCTGTGTGTAGCACTGAACTAGCCATGGGGAAGGGAATGGGGCTGAGATGGTATGTGGTAGCAGCATAGCAGAGTTGGACTGATTTATCCAAGGCCATGTGCAGGATAGTGTTAAGTTGCAGTACCATGGTAGTACTGCTACTTAATTACTTCAGTTTTCTGTACATGCAGAGCTGTGATTTAAAAGTGGCAGTGATGCTTTAGATCATGGTTGCAACTGGGTGACCTAAACCTTTTAGGCAAAACCTTAATTCGAAGGATGGGGGGAAGAGAAAACATGTAGTTTTTAAACTTAGCTTTTGTGAGCTTGTGGTTTTAGTCTCAGAAGCAAAACTGAAAGTGATTGCACTTTTCCTGTCTCACTGGCTGCTGGCCTGCAAGTTTGATAGTTCTTTTTCTTTCCATGTGAGTGTACTTTGGAACAAGGGAAGAAGTTGCTTCTACTAAGATCAGACACTCTGCGTAAGTGTAAGCTGAAACAAAGGTACCTGAAGTTCAAAGGGAAAACCAAGGAAATCTCAGGTATAGGATAAGTGAATGAATAAATGTTAGTTTCTCTTTAATGAATTGAAGTTCAATTTTCAGAATATTCTAAGAGTATACTGATCAGTGTAGAGGATATACTGATCAGCTGGGAGACTTACTGTATAGTTTACATTGATGAATAGAAAAATCTTCATGACGAAAAAACATCAAAAACACGTGGAAGAGCTCATCTCCATTGTTCACATGGATGGTGTTTTGCAGTGCCCAGTACTTGTTATCCTAGAGACAGAAATCTCTGACAGAATGGGAGTCAGGTTTCTGGACCAATCCAGCAGACCACCTCATCTAACTCTGTCACACTGGCAGCCAGAGCTGTTTTGGCTGGTGCTGGTGGCAAAAGCGCTATAATGCCATAGAAGGCATCACCTTACTCATCCTTCTCCTTTTTAATTGTGTAAGCTTATGGTTTCCTGTTGCTTCCACAAACGTTAGGAATTTAATTCAGGGCATATTGTTGTTAATGTCCAGTCTCTATATCATAAGTTTTTGAATCAGCCTGTTCCTGTGTTTTACAGCTCTGCTGGGTTGAATATTTCGATAAATTGATCTGTGAGAAATTTAGTTTTACTTACTAGACAGAACTTCTATCCAGCCTTCTCTGGCATTTTGTTTCTAATATAATCACTCCCAGTATTTTCAGTCATAAATTCCAGAGCTTCAGCTGTCATTTTACAAGGATCTCTACCAAAAGGCATTACTGTCTATTTATAATTGATCAGTGCAATTCAGATCAATGTCAGTGTAAAGAAGGTCTAGTGGAGCTGTAATTTAAAAGCTCTGGAATATATTTTTGAAAACTATGGTCTGAAGAAAAGGCAAAGAAGGGTTGTTTACAACTTATAAATAGCTTTCTTGTTTGAAAAAGTAGGTCTTCTAGGGTGTATCAAAGGTTGGTTTCTCTTCCCTGTATTGTGTGTGCTTTCTCTGATAACTAGGAAGGCAATGCTATTGATCTTACAGTGTGTACCACTCTACAATCGATCATTTGGATTGCAGTTGATCGATACAAGCCTGAGCTTACAGTTTTTCTGTGTTAACTACTTGGGGCGGGTAATCCTCTGTGGTATGCAAGTGCATTGCTTAATGCTTTGACCCTCCGACTTGGTGTGAATAAGCTCATGTTCTGTGTCCTGAATCACCTTTTGCAGTCAGTGTAGTCTTGTATTGAGCTCTCCTAAGAGAAACCGAGCACTGGGGGGTGTCTGTCTCTTAAATGATCGTACTTATTCCAAATCTTTGCTTGCATGGGGAATGCATTTTCTTAAATCTTAAGAAATACTGTCTTCCATGTGGTTGGGAAATTTTGAAAGAACAGCTTGTATGTCCAGACTTGGTTGTGTTTTTTTTTCTTTCTTTGAAAGGCTACAAGGTCTTGTTAGAATCCTTTAAGCTTGCAATGTACTTGAAACACAGGAGCATATCAAAGGGGGTACAGAATATCATTGCTCTGACTTAGGTTTAAATCTTCTTTTCTAGAAGGGAAAGCAGATTGGTTCGAAATGCCATGTTGCATTAGTAGTATTACATTTTCTAACTAACTGACTGACTTCAAATGGGAATTCTGAGTTTGTATTTTCTCAGCTGCGCTTTGTGTCAGAAACTCTTACACCAGAGTAACGTTTTAAGTGGGAAAATCAGAAGAATGCGAGTCATATCCAAGAATCAGTCAGTTCTTCAGCTGGAAGAGGGTCTGAATATGAATATACTACAGCTGCTAAGGCACTGGTAGTTGGTATCATGGACGGTAGAAATAGAGTAAAGAGTTGTGAGCGACTGTTTAGTCTGGTCTATGTTGCTGGAGATCAGCATTCATAATAACTATCTACTAGACTATGTCAAAGACTTGATTTAAGCCCTTTCATAATATATATGTTTGTGCTTGCACCACTTGACATCTCTAGGATAGCAGCAGACAAAGCTGTGACTGAAATGACTGGTGAGATTTATTCCCTGAGTTTAGGAGGTTGGATTTCTAAGAGTATGCATATTACCAGTTGTGCTATGTCAATTGTTAGTGCTGTGCTTAATCTGGACATAGAGATGTGCTTATGTGTTCAACTTGATTTGTCTCATCAATCCTGAACTCTAAAATAAAACTAGATTCCTAGTTTATAAACAGTCCACAAAGCAATTGTTAAAGCTTATATATTTCCTTTTCTGGTACAGCAAAGCCACACCGGGTTCCACCCTAATGACTAATACCATGATGTGGTGTCCTTGCACAGTAATGTATAACAATTTCAAATAGAAATATAGGAGGCATATGTAGTAGGAAAAGGAGTTTATATGAACAAAATCACCATTAATCATCTGGAATAAAACTGTGTGTGGTGAAAAAG
This sequence comes from Anarhynchus alexandrinus, assembly GCA_008711295.1. NCBI lineage: Eukaryota > Metazoa > Chordata > Aves > Charadriiformes > Charadriidae > Anarhynchus > Anarhynchus alexandrinus. Next base: position 1,398,601 of record VUYV01000015.1, on the reverse strand, counting down.
GACAGAAAAGCTTTATGCTGCATACTTTCTGAGAAAAGAATACGTTCTTAATCTTTTAATTAAGTATTAGGTCACCACAAGCAGTTTGTTGCCAGTCTATTTGACTTCTTGGTAGAAAAAGGCTGAAAGATTATTGAGTTTCATTTTGCTTGCTGTGTTTGTAACAGTATAAAAAGAAGGGGTTTTATTACGCTTTTCAGAAAGTACCTTTAGGTTCTGTACTGAGAAGAGGGGGAATGGGTAAGTGAATGTATCACCTAAATCATGTTAGGTGGAGTTTTGGAAACAAAAATGCATAGAAAAATTATGGTACCCTGAAGTGACTTTGCACTCAAGGGGGTTAGTGAACCATAAAAATATGGGGGGGGGCAGATTTCTATATTACATGCCTCTGAAATATGTGAGCTCCTTGTAAACCTAAGTTTGTTATTAATCAAGCTGTAATTCTCTCAGTGGTCATTGGCTGGCAGGCCTCTGTATCAGCAATTACGTTTACAACTAAGCATGTAACTATTTCAGATATTGTCTTCTAGACACTATTCTGGGGAATAATTTAAAGATAATCTCTGCGTAAGAAGATTCTTTATCTAAAGTTTTAATCGCCCAATTGTTTGTGTTACTATTTTAATTTACAGAAATGTTAGACTTTGCAGGTGGAGGAGGAGATGTTTTTCGGGACTCCCACAGCTGATAAGGGGTCTCTTGCTTGCACAGATGCAAAATGCAATTCCTTTAAGCCAGTGAACTGTCCGTGGAAAACCAATTGCTAGGTCCTGATTAGTGTTTTAGCAGAGGTCAATTTTCAAAATATCTGCAGTTACAGGGTTCCTTCTTGTTTGTAGAAGGGAGTTTAATACATGACTTCTGTTGACTTACCTGGAAGTCTTTTGATAGCTGCTGAAAAGCTCATAATGTATTCCTAGATCACTGAATGCCTGTGCTTAGTAGTGTAACTTCTTTGCAAAGAAAATGCAAGTGAAGACCGTAAAAAGCTTGTTGCTTTTAACTAACACTATTGAATTTTTCTTAATTTATATGCAAAGGGAAAGATAGCAAATTCAAATGTGGACATAAATGTAATACTGTTGTGTTCTGTAATGCCCTCTACATGAAGATCTTCAACTGGAAAAACCTTAATAAATAAAGCTTAAAGAATCCACAAGCGTATTATGAGATGCAAGATAAATGAAGGTAGACAAAGGTGAAGAAGCTGGATGTGGTGTGAATGGTTAAGTGCTGTAAGCTGCTTTTGGAGCTGGGGATGGAGTCTGGAAATGTACATTTGGTTGACAGAATGGCTGTCACATCTGTTTGTGTGACATGATAATATCCTTTTCATACCTGAGCTTCCATATTGCATATGCAAGTGGTATACAGTTGTGAAGGTCTGCCAGTCTCTTGGGATGTTCTCTATGTGTTATGATACTGGACTGATGAAGTTCTGCCTCCTCCCTCTGTGCTTTCTCTCCCCTCTCCCAAGGAGATAAATGTTTGAAATACACCAGTATTTAGTGCAGGGATCTAGCTATGCTCTGAATAAATTGATTCTACTGAGTAATGTGGAGGTCTTCTCTCTCAACTTGAAGGGAAAGAGAGAAGTTTTGTATCCGTTTTACTACAAGCCTTCTTTAAGGCATATTTCTCCTGTAATTTGATGTTACTGCAGGAATGTAAATGTGATGCTCCTGTTTTGTCGTTAGGCAGCACTGGATTTATTTGCTAAAGTAAGCTGGATTGAATCAGACATGGGTTATAAAAGAGGCAGGCTGGGACTGATTCTGAGGTTACAGGAGAAAATCTGTTATCTCAGTTGAGGAATGGTCAACCCATAGTCTTTCCACATTCCTTCTTTAAAAAGAATTTAAAATCTTGCTGCTTTGTCACAGCAATGATGGTCCGCTGAGATAGATCTCTGTACTGTTAGCAGTCCCGCATTGTTGCCAGTCTGTTAGACATTTGGAGAGAAAAAGCTATGGGTATGACTGTTGGATGGTCATGGGGCAATCTTATCCAGCAACCTACTCTGGTATAGTTATAAAATAGAAGTAAGGCTAAATTGCTGAAGCTGAGTCAGATCTGTCAAAATGTCCTGAGGAGATAAAGCTAATGCGTCTCTGAAGGCTGTTTTTGCACATAAGATGAGCTGTTTCTTTTTAGTTATTCATTGCTTTAAGTGTTTCAGGAGTTGCATTCATTACTGTAGCTGCTGAAGAAATTTCTAATGTGCAGGAAAAAAGTTTATACCACTGAGGAAGAGTGAAGATACAGTGTATAACAAAATTGCAGACTTAAATGAATTTGAAGTAGTAACTTAGAAATGAAGTTTGGACCAAGTCCAATTTTGTGTTATCAATCCAGAAGAACGTCCTTAAACATTTTATGGTAAGATGAAAAGCTGAATAGGAGTGATTTGATAGGGAAAAATGAGGGGATAGTGGTCCAAACCTGAGAGAATGCAGTGAGATTCTTTGGGTAGGTGTGGATTTGGGATTCAGGAAATACAAGTTCTGTTCTGGCTTTGTTGCTGGCTGAGTTGCATGGCTGGGCGAAAACTGTTTCAGCCTTGTGCCCTGTTCCCCACACGTGCAAAAGAGGGATAGTTTTACAGCTGGTTAAGTGCCTTGACAGCTATTTTGAAGTCTCATGCAAAAACTAGGTGGTGCTGAGGGCTATAAGGGAATTTTGGCGAAACACCTCTCCCCGGAGTGGAAAGTAAATGAATGAAGAGTGTGTGTGTAAGGGTGTTCAATTCCTGGCTGTATGAATATCCTGTAGCATTCTTAGACTCTGCTTTCAGATGAAATCTTTCTGTGGCTATTGCTTCTTTCCCATTCCACTTGAGCATGAAACTCAAGTTCAGTCTTCATACGCTCTTATCATTGGGAGGCTTGTAATTGTGCATGTGTCTGTCACTCCCAGTGCCTTGCAAGTTTCTGGATTTTGCTCTGTACGTTCATGGTAGAAAGATCATTTTGTGTTTGTAGTGAAGTGCAATATTTCAGTCTACACTAGTCCTTAAACTCATGTGCTCCAAACATTAACTAAAATTGTAGGATTGCAGTGCTGGGAGGGCAAATTGAATTGTTGTTTTACACAGACAGAAAGTAGACCTTTCAATTTTATATATTTTTTTTTAAGTAAGGAAATGTAAATCTTGAAACTAATTTTATATGGAAACAATTGGAATTAAGGTAGGTAGGTGTAGAGGTTATTTTATGATGCTTAGGAATCTACTGATTCTACTGTCTGAATGTAGCTGGTAAGGGCTGTGGAACAGGGAGGGAGGAATGACACTTGTGATACAGAAAGGCTTTCTCAAGCAGTGTGCAAAGGTGAGAGTGACAAGTGGAGCGTCCTTGAAAGTAATGTCTCAGGGATTGGGTAGTTGCTCTGCTTTTCTTCACAGAGGGTGAGGATTGTTCTGCCTGTTTGTGTATCTTCAGTGCTGGTAACCTCAGCTGTGGCAGTTGCACACATAGAAGGAACCTTGTTTAACAGATGTACTGACTCTGTCTTTGTTTTTCCCCTGTTGCTTGTGGCTTCCATTCCTGAAATTTCAGTCCATTGTTGGACTATAGGCTGAACCATATTTCCATTTAAGCAATTGTAAAGAGTGGCCTTTGCTGTTTGAGGACTCCAAATCAAGAGATGGCAAGGAAGATGTGTCTGCTCAGGACTGGAGTGTGCTGCCTTCAGGTGGTGTGGGCCACTAAATTTTCTAATATACAACACAGCAAGCAGCTCTTCCACTTATTATATTCTGGTTTTGTAATATATCTGCTATAGCTGAGGGCAGCCTCAGTTTGACTGCACAAAGGTAGATTTCTACTTTTCTACACTAGACAAGCTTGCTTAGGACAATTTAACTTGCTGTGTTCCAAATGAGTTCAATTCCAGAAGTACACTTGGTGTAGGTACCACTGCTTTGCCAAGCCTTTTCAGGTGTCTGCTGCTGTTTTCACATGTCAGAGTATTTTTTTTTTTGGATAGTCTGTAATGATACTTCTGCTTCTGTGTGTTTTTGAAGAGCAGAACTTAATCTTTGCTACCAGCTCTGGTCTTCTCTAAAGTTAACAAGCCTTTTCAAGAAATAATTAAGGTGTAAGTATTCACTTCAGAACCATTTCCTGCTTGCTATTTATGCTCCGTTATGCACCAGTTCCATGTTTAATTAAAATGAGTGGAACTTGCTCATTTAAAATATGACTTCTGGTAGTGGAATTTAATTCACTGTTGACTACTGATAGTATTTCTCATCTACGTCATCTTTTTAATGCAGTCATTCAGTCCTGTTTGGACTCGGTAGGAAAAATGAAAGCAGAATTAACTGGTACTGTATCTGGAGATGAAACGAGATTGATTCTTATTTAGGCATTACTGCAATGGGACCATAATTTTTATTAGCTTGATTCATTTTTTTTATATTTCAGTTTTATTTCTTTGTTCTGTTGAGTTAGTCTGGGAAGGAGTGTGTGCCTGCTGAGACCTTGGCTCAGTGTAGCTGAATTGAGTGTTCATCTTGAACAGAGATGAGGGTTGTTTTTTTTTCTTATCTGTAAGTTTTGTCCTTCAGTGCAGCAAAACCTGGGATCTTTTCAGACATGTATTTCTGTGTATGCTTATTTTCTTGTCTCAGCCTTGATAGGAAGGGTTGCATGAAGACAGATAATGTATTGGCTTAGTAGGAGTGACATATGGATTAAGGACAAAATGAGCTAGCATCGAAAGCTGAAACTGTACCAGTGACATATTGATGGGTGGAATAAAATGCATAAACCCCCCAAAAAGTCAAATAAGCATGTGAAGTATGTCACATCTGTAGGATCTAACATGGAATTCACATTTCTCACATTAGTGTTGCCAAGACAAAGGCAAACCAAGCTTATAAGGTATGTTTGAGTTTTACGTTGTCACTTCGCAGAAAAGTGTTTTGGGGAGCACACTTTTCCAGGTATGCTGGGATCAGTTCTTAGGGGCTTCAGTAGTAGGAAGTTTTTAGAATTTCTGCTTTCATGTATCTTAGTGTCTATTTGGTGAAGGAGTAACCTATGGTGAATAGGGGTGTTTCCTGGAAAACAGGCAACACTGGGAGATGAAACTGAAAGAGAGTAGATTTAGATTGGACATAAGGAAGAAATTTTTTTATGATGAGGGTGGTGAGACAGGTTTCCTGGAGAAGTTGTGGATGCCCCATCATTGGAAGTGTTCAAAGTTGGGTGGAACAGTGCTTTGAGCAACCTGATGTAGTGAAAGATGTCGCTGCCTGTGGCAGAGGGGTTGGATTAGATCATCTTTGAAGGTCCTGTCCAACCCAAACTATTCCATGGTTGGTGACTCCTAAATTAAGTGAATTTGCTGGAAACTTGCATTCTCAAAATGTGGCTCGTTTAGTTTAGAGAAGTGAGGTATGTTAGTGGAAAACGTGGACATCAGACGGCTGGAAAAGTTCAGCAGTTTTAACCATATTATGGGAGAGATTCTATAGGCTGTGGGAGAAGGCTGTGGGTGGCCTTATGTGCATTTAAACTGCTTGGACTGAGGGTGCAATTAGGATTTGAAGAAGTAGCTTCCATGCTGAGCTCAAGGTTTTAGCCTGCTGGCTGCAGGGCAGGCAGAGTTGTTTGTAGGTGGAATAGTTAATTTAGTAGTGTGTATTTTCTGTCAGTACCATACTGAGTTTTGCTGGGAAAATATGAAATGTGTGGTGAGAGTGGGTAGTGCATGTGACCCTAGTATAAGAGGAAAAATTGATGAATCCATAGTAGTTTAACACTGGTCCCATTATTCATGTACAAAATGCAGTAGACACTTATTTTGGCTGAGTTCAAATATATGAAATGGCAAGTGATGTCTGATCTGCTGGCAGATTTTATTTTTCCATTTTAAAACTTCTGTCCGACTTGATTTCTTGCTAGATGTTTTTTGTCTCCTTTGTTAAAGTAATTCAATAAGCATTCCCATTTCACCAAATTTCTTACCAAAAATATAGCTATCAATAAATAGTACCATTTCTCGTCTGAGCTTTAACAGGGAAAAGGTGACACTTGTATAGCTTTCTTTGGAATGGATTTTTTTAAGTGGAGTTGTTTAATTGCTGTAGTGTGTTTAGATGTATTAAATTTTGGTTAATTAGTATTTATCAAAAGAATACAAATTGCTTTCTGCAACAAAATAATTTGAGTTCTTGTGTCAGTATTGGGAGTAGGTCCTGGTATGGTCAACAGATTTGAACTTGTTTCTAGATAATATAAGATCAACTACCTGTACGCCTCTCTTGGTCAAAGACCATGAGAAGAAAAAGCTTGAAACTCCACAGATTGTGTTATTTTGGGGTTAAAAAGGGGATGTTTTGATTAATGGCAAAAGCTGTTTTACTCTGTTATGTTTGCAGCATTTTGTGAATGTTTGTCTAGCCCTCCTCATTCATAACTGGGACAAGTCTGAAGTATTAATAATATTCAAGTGCTTCAGAATCAGCTTGTAACGTATTGAAGTACCACTGCAACGAATAGAGCAGCATTTTACTTGCTTATGCTGCTCTGGGTTCCAGACATACATTTTAAGTGTGCAGGATATGCCACTGTTTTTTCATATATCTTTACCAGAAGAACAGAATAAGTGGGGTATTTTGTTGCTGAAGCTGGCAACTTTAGCTAGCAGTCTCTGCCATTTGAGAAGAGTTGTATTCAAATATTAGCTTTCTTCTGAAGTGCTAGGATTAGCTAGAAAAGTTAATGCGCATACCTGGCTCTGGCTAGTGTGAAGATTACCGTTAAAGATTTCACTCGTTTGTAGTAGCATGAAGTCTTGTGCTAATTAAGCTGAAGTAGCTGAATTTGTTAATAGTTACTAGATGCTTTCCATCTGACTATTTTAAGCTCTCAGAAGTGGTAGGTATTTGCTATCCAAACTTTATAGGGAAATAGTAGTTACAAGCAGTTGCTCCACTCATCAAATTTGGAGCCTGTTTCATTACTGCATTGTGAGATTATTGTAGCTCTCAGCGGTGGTACAAGTGCTGGATCATCTTTTCTTGTGTTTTTCCTAGAATGTAGGAGTTGCACAGTGTATTTATATTCTCTGCTATGGTTTATCATGTGAATGTCTATCTCACTTCTGTTGTATCTCAAGGAGGGGAAGATGGTCCTTCTTTTTCTAGTTTATCACCCTTTTCTTGGTGATGATGTAGCTTCTAGATTAATGGAGCTGATCTCAAGAAGCAAAAAAAGATGTAAATCCATATATTTTTGGGGAAGTGGATGATTCAGAAGAGAGAGCTGCCCTGTGGGGAGACCTGGATAGGCTGGAAGAGTGGGCTAACAAGAACCTTATGAAGTTCAACAAGGACAAGTGTAAGGTCTTGCACCTGGGAAAACATAGTCCAGGAGCGCAGCACAGGCTGGGATCTACCCGGCTGGGGAGCAGCTCTGTGGAAAGGGACCTGGGGGTCATGGTGGACAACAAGCTCAATATGAGTGAACAGTGTGCTGCTAGTGCAGCAAAGAAAGCCACCGGGATGCTAGGTTGCATCAAAAAGGGCATCACCAGCAGAGGTAAAGAAGTCATTATCCCACTCTACTCAGTGCTGGTCAGGCCACACCTGAACACTGTGTTCAGTTTTGGTCCCCACTATCCAAAAAAGATGTGGACAGGCTGGAGAGGGTCCAGAGAAGGGCCACAAAGATGATGAGAGGACTGGGAAGCCTGCCGTATGAGGAAAGGCTGAGAGAACTGGGTTTGTTCAGCCTGGAGGAAAGAAGGCTTAGGGGAGACCTTATCACCATGTTCCAGTATGTAAAGGGTGGCTACAGAGAAGATGGAGACTCCCTTTTTAGAATGAAAAGACAAGGGGTAATGCGTACAAGTTACTCCTGGGGAGATTCCAATTGGACACAAGAGGAAAATCTTTCACAATGAGATCAATCAGCCATTGGAATAATCTTCCCAGGGAAGCGGTGGATTCCCCAACATTGGACACTTAAGATTCAGCTGGGCAGGGTGCTGAGCCATCTTGTCTAGACCATGCTTTTGCCAAGAAGGTCCCTTCCAACCTGGTATTCTATGAGTCTATGATTTATTTTTTTTTTCCCCTCTGCTTTTCTGTTTAGATGATCTTTAAATAACTTAGGTAACAGTCACTAGTAGGAACTACAGTCTAAAATCTACTTCTGCTCATGGAGTTGACAGAAACTAGGCTATCCCCTTGTTTGCTGAATTTGGAAGTCAGGCCAGCCTTAGATGTTAGTTGCAGGTGGTTTTCTCTTGAGACAGGACTGTTTTTTTGTTTGGTTTTTTTTTTTTTTGGGCAAGAGTCCATTTTAATAAGGTCACCCACTTGCTGCAATAGTGAAATGTGAATTTAGAGTAGGTGCATCTTCTATATTTTTGTTTGGCATGTCAGTCTCTGGCCAAAAGAAAAGCTGGTGCTGATCTGCCTTGACCACAGGGCTGTCTGTAAGTAATTTTCAGTTCTCTTATGCTCTTGCCTGTGAAACTTGCAGTTCTAGAGGCTTATGTGGTGTATAAGCTTCAACTTCATTGGAAACTTTTATGGCTGGTAAGCAATTCAGTGATTGAAAAACTGGTGTGTTAGTGTTCTGCATTTCCTCAGCCATTTTAGAGTTTTCCCTTGTTTCTGGGCGAATTGTATGGCAAATGGCCTTATATCCCAAATACAGTCAGAATCTTAAAGGAGAAATAGAGCTGTCCGTTATTGGTTAAGAGCCTTAAATCCCTAAACAGCTCAAATAGTATGTGCTTTTAACAAGTGCGGTGTCTTTAATGAACAAACTGGGACATGACAGCTGTGTAATGATAGCTGTGTAACTACAGGTGTCTAATATTAATGCAGTGAATCCATACAGAACAACAGAGCAAGACATGCCATGTTTCTCTGGCAGCGTGTGGAAGAGCTGTCTTGTGCTTTTAACTTCCTGTTGATTGATGTGTACTGAAGCAGCAGGTCTAATTGCCCACTATGTCACATTAAGCAACAGCACAATCTGAAGAATCAAATTTTTCTAATATTTGTCACTGCTAGGAAGATGCTATCCAACATCTGCGTGTAAGGGCCCGTAATGGATGTTACTGCCATCAATAAAGAGTGTTGTCTCGTAGTCCAATAATGTGATCTGCACACAGACTTACTGTTCAGGGGCTCTTTTCTCCCTGTCCTTCCCACCCATGTATTCTGGAAACGTGTTTAAAAATGTAATTTTTTATTAGTTCCTGTCCCTCTGCCCCTCAGTCATTGCACTGGAAATAACAAACTGAATTAGTTTGTTATAGACTGTCCTTCAAAATTTAGATCTCGCGTCACAGTTGCTTGGATTGTTGATCCAGGGGATGTGTATGCAGAGAGATCTCATCCCTTCCTCCCCCTACTCCCTGTTGTCAGTGTAATCCCCACTCTGCGTTTGATTAAATGCAGGCTGACCACTTATATCCCATGAGATGAAGACATGTCATTAGATTTGTTTTAACCAGCAGCCATTGAAAATTGAATGGAAACTGCACACCTGTATTTGCTTCAAGAAGGGTCTGGTTTGTTCTTGTTGAACTTAAAATAGACCAAGAACCTAATATACCTTATGTCCTGGGTTGCAGTAGCACTTAAAAGGAATTACTGTAGATGTACTTAAAACATTTTTCTGTTAAGACTGGTGAAAGTGATGCTTTTTCTTTTTTTCCTTTTATTTTTTTTCCTCCTGCAGGGCATGTAGTTGCAACATGTCAAATCTAGTTTTACAATGACTTTATCCGAAGAGCTGTTATCAGTGGCTCAATGTGATCATGCTTTATGAAAGGGGAGTACCTCCATGCAGCTGACTGTGCTCATTGTTTGCAGAACTGTTAGAGGTACAAAGCAGAAGCATTTGCTGCAGATTTTGGGGTGATGTCATCTATTTGGAGATGACAGTAAATGAAAACAGAATCTGTTTTGTACTGTAGTAAACTTCTGGAATATGGAAATAATAATTAAAAACCACCCCAATTTCCCATCAGCTCCCCAGGAGTCACTTTTGGTATTAAATTTTTTTTCTCATCTGTTGATGAGACTGTCCCTTTGGTATTGCTTGACTGCACCAAGTCACACTTCTCTGCATTCTCCTTATTGTCTGGCAGCACAGCTAAGTAGTCATTCAGGTTTAAGTGGTGACGTGCCAGGTGGACTGTCTTGGTCATCTCTATGCTGTCCCTTCAAGCCTTTCCAGCTTGTCATCTATCTGTCTTTGTGCCTGTTGTTTCTGTCATCAGTTTTGTCTTATCACTTCTCTGTTTCTGCATCTTTGCATTGGTTTTTTTTTGTTGCTGTTGTTGTGATTGTTTCCCAGTTCCCCTATCCCCTTCTGTCATCAGTCTGAGATCCTCTGGCCCTTGATAGGACGAGGGGGAATGGCTTCAAACTGGAAGAAGGAAGATTTAGATTAGATATTAGGGAGAAATATTTCGCTTTGAGGGTGGTAAGGCACTGGAACAGGTTGCCCAGAGAAGTTGTTGAGGCCCAATCCATGAAGGTGTTCAAGGCCAGGCTGAATGGGCAGCCTGGTCTAGTGGGAGGTGTCCCTGCCTATGGCAGAGGGGTTGAAACTCAGTGATCTTCAAGGTCCCTTCCAACCTAAACCATTCTGTGATTCAGCCTTGGCTCTGCTATACTGTTTTCCTCTGGCTGGTTATAAGAATGTTGCACTGTTGCCTCAGTGTTACTAAGTGAAAAATGGGCATACAGACAGGAAGGGAAGAGCTCACATCGGGTTGCTTCAGTGGCTGCTGGTGTTAAAAGTTGCTTATAACTTTTAGGCGCTTGTAGCCCTTATCTTTTCTCCAGAGGGTTAGCCAGAACCAAGAGTGAGGGAATGGGGCTTTGGAAGTCTACATTTATAGAAGAGAGCTTGTAGGTGGCTGTAAGAAAACCTTGTAGTGCTATGCAACTAACTTGTTTCCGTAGCCCAGGAAAGGTGTTGAAAAAGTTTACATGCAATATATGTTCCTTGTTAATTCAAAATGTGCAGTAAAGCATCGGGCCAGAATTTGTGCCCACGTGCACCATTCCCACAGATGCCCTTCAGCATCCTGTTCTGGTGTCTGGAGATCAAAGGCAACAGTGATAGGGCTGCAGTCGTCCACTTGGGACTTGGGATGACACTTTGGGAGCAAGTCCTTTAGATTTCTAAACAAGTGGTAACAGAGGTAAGCAAACCTTTACTGCACAGTGTAACGGCTTTGACTAGGCAAATACAGTTCAGATAATGCCTGGAAGCATAGTAGCAACATCAGTAACTTTCTAACTGGCTGCAAATATTTTTTTTTCCAGGCAGCAGGACAGAGCAACAGCAAGATACTTGTAGCAGTGGTCCCTGAATAGCCTATCAAATCTGATTAGTCACAAGAAACTATTTTGATTAAACCCTCTTTGGAAAGGAGGTGACAGAATGTGGCTGGCAGCCTGTTCTAGTGTTACTGTGTGCAGTGCTTAACAATTCTGTTTGCTGACAGTGCCTTCTGTAGTAATGGTATCTTAATAAGTGGACACTCACACTGCATCAGGGGAGCTACTGTGATGAAAAACTCAAAGCTACCTGAATCTAAAGTGTGACTGTCTCTGGAAGTGGTCCATTTCATTATTCATTTGCTGGTGATGTGCCTTAGCTAGTTCTGTAGTTAAAATAAGGTGTTGCATATGACAAAACAATCATTTTTCCAGCTGGACCTTGAAGTTAATGCAGGTGCTTGGTCTGCACTCGGATTTTACTACAGGATTGCCAACAAAAGCAAGATACGTACTGCCTATGTAGGGTATTTTGATGCTGAGGACACATCTAAGGCTTTATGCAGCTCCAGATTGATATACTACTGCAAGACTCCCTGGATGTGTGCATCTTTGATTCAGCGGGATTCATATGCATTGCTAAGGTTGCTGGAGCAAATTGATAGTGCCACGGTACCTAAAATCAGTGTGAGAGGTGGTAAACTTAGTATGCCCTTGCAATGGTCTGCTGGAGAGGGGACATAAATTATCATTCTAAAAATGATATCTTTGAATTTTCTTTTCCATGTCCTTTATGTAGGTACAGTCTGGAGTAAGCTGCTTCTGGTACATGAGGTAGATGGCATGAACTGTATTGCCTGTAGATAACTGCTGCTGCATTGAAAAAACTTCCTTGTCAGTTGAGTTGCCAAAGTGAGGAGGTTACTTCCTCTCACCAGAAGTTTTCAATTCCTTTAGAAAAGGAGCGGTTGCTTTTCAGTCTGAGGTAGTAACAGGAAGAAGGACAAACTCAGAGAAATTAGAGGAAGTGTGTAGAGACCTTGTCCCTAGTTCAGGTCTACTGGAATAGTAGTGGATGGTGAGCAGCCATAGTACATGTTTGCAGGCAGTGCCTCACAGTCTCCGGTGACATACAGAGGACTGATGAGTTGTGTGAAGGCCTGACTTTTTCAATAACAGATCAAGTTGACATCTTAATTGCTACTGTCATACAGAGGAACTAGCCACATAGTAGCTTGTCTGACACTGTGATCCAGGTCTGAAAGGTGCGGCCTATTTCATGTGCTGTAGTCTGCAGTCTGATCTCCTCTGTGGCACTGGAACCAGTAAAACCCATTCAGCTCTAGTAGTTGACATGGAGCTGTACTGGGTGGTCTTGTGGCTTTGCCCTTGATAGCCTTTCTGAGATGGCAGGCTCGACACTGTTTCACCTTCTTTTTTCTTCTGTTTTTGATGCCACAATGTTATGTTCGCTTCTGAGAAGCAGTTGCCAGCTAGTGACAAAACCAGTTCTCTGGCTTAGTGGAGTGGTTTTGGATGTAATACCAATATTGAGAGAGATGGTGAGATGTGCTGAGAAGAACCTGACAAACGTTGAGCAGAGTGACACATGGCTTTTATGTACAAGGTATGCCTGGGGTTGCCCAGTGTGACTCACTTCCTTACAGCCTGGCATCTGTTCGCTGTGTTTCATGAAGTCTGGTTGCACCCAGGTAATTTTTGTACAGCTTTGGCTTTAGCAGTGTGTTGGATTCCCGTTAGCCAGTAGGGTTGGTTCACCTATTGATTTCAACATAATGTTGAAAGGGACCTTGACACAGCAAAAGGCATTTTTCCTAAAGTACTTGAAACTGGCTCTTCCTGACCTCAGTCATCAGCAGCTGCAAGGAGGAAGAGCTAAGCTGTCTGTGTAACCCTCACCTTATGACACCCTTCCTTTAAGGTGACATTTGCGGTTGGAACCTGCAGTGGAATCAGTGAGGCTAAGAGCTTGGTTGAGGAATTATGGGTGTGAATGTTATATCTGCTTCAAGTTGTGTTTTGAGCACTGTCTGCTGCTGGTGGGGGTGTACCAGATAACTTCACGTTTTTGAAAAACGGCCGTTGGGCATTTCAGTCTATGAGCTGGGGGACTTCAGGAACAAAGGACAGCTGGTTCTTTGTCATGCATTATGTCAAAGGAGGACTTACAAATTCAGTTATTGGAAGAATTATGCTGTGGTGGCTTGAGAAAGATCTTGTGATGTACTTCTAATCAAGCAATAGAACTAGTTATGCTATTGAACATGCCATAAGCATCCTGGAGCAGGGTTTTAGCTGACAACTAATTAGACAGCTAATTCTGTCTTAAACAACTCTTTCCTCAGGACAGGCCTGCTCTGTGTTAAAAGCTGGCTAGGCACTTGTGTTTAACATCTTAGCTATGTAGGATTTGCATCCAAATTTAAGAAGCTGTTAGTAAAATTCTGTGGGCAGTGGATGAGGACTATTGTTAGCATTGTTTTTTGTATGTATCTGAAAACATCTTCCTAATGGTACTCTTTACTGTATACCTGTATTGTTGTCTGTGCGTTACCCGGTGTGTCTAGACAGGTGCCACACTGGCTAAGTGACTGCATACCCAATATGATAGTATCCCCTTTTAGAGCAGCAGGGATTAAACTGAAGAGGATCAGTGTGGTATTTCCAGTAGGAAGGGCTGTTCTTAATGCCAAGGGAGGCAGGGTATGCTCCACGCGGCTGGGGCAATGCAGCCTCTGAGTGCTGTGATCTGGAACTCTCTGCCTTCTGGGTCAACCTGGCTGCTTCTTGCTGGTTTTTTTTTTTCTTTCTTTCTTTTTTCTTCTTCATTTTGCCATTTAGATTGTCAGACCCTGGGCAAAGTTATTTGTCTGCTCAATCAATTCTCAGAGCTATAAAATAAGTTTGCTTATCTGTCTTGGGAACAGGATAAACAGCAAGTGTCTGCAACGTGTCCCATAATCGACAGATAAGACTCTGTAGAAGTGCATAGACTTATGCTGTGCTACATTTATAAAGATGTTAAAGCTATTTTAAAATGTTTTTCAGGTTCTAAATGGCTTCTAAGAAGTTGGGATCCGACTCTCATGGTAAGTGAAATTTGGCATCCTTGTCTTTTCAACAGCATGAATCCTACTATTGCTGCTGACTAATGTCCCAGCCTAGACAGTCCATAGAGACTAATCTGTTTAGCCTCTGAGTAGTTTTTTGTTGGGAGAGAAGTACTTTGGTTTCCTTCTTGCATAGTTGTTTGTTGATGCTGTGCCTGTTCTCTTGTTAAACTGAAATTCAGCCTGTGACTCTTCCCTACTCCTTCATGGCAGAATAATACCTTCTCCTTCCCCTACTTCCCCTTTCAAAATCAAAGTTGAACTGCAGTTGTGATACTGATTGGATGATTGCTGAAGTGGACACTAGATCTGTAGCTCCTTTCTATGGAAGTCACATGAGAAGTTGGATTGAAATTGAAGCTTTTAATATATCACTTAGCTATGTTTGCTTTTTGCACAGCAGTGAATTTTTTTTTTCCTAAATATATGTAATCTGGTTCAGCAGGGAAGTGAAGAGGAGAATATCTTCTTCCACATTTGAGATGTGTAGGGTCATGCAGATGACTGGTGTGATTAAAATTATTTGCCTATCTTTTAGAAAATGGGGTGTAACTCAAGAGGATTACTATTTCTGTGGAACAATAAAGTTCAGTTTGTTCTACATAATGTAGTTTCTTCAAATCGGTAATCATTCAAAGCAGTACTGGGAGGTTCATGTGAAATTTCTAACATGATTTTTCATGCTATATAAACTCCTGCTTTTAGAAACTCAGGCTCGATCTTTCTGGATAATCTTTCAGATGAGAGGGTCCTGGGGAATTCCATTTTTTCCTGAGCTTTTTATTGAATCGTGCGAGTGTAAAGTTGAAGTACAGAATAAGTACCTCACTTAAGTACACGGTTAAGGATTAATAAAAAGGGCCTATCAAAACTTAGTTTTAGGTGGTCTCCTTTGCTGTGGCCCAGTGATCATACTACAAGACAATTAATTTATTACATAACTGCCAGCTCTTCAGCAGTTGCTCTTGTATCTGTGAATGGTCTCTGTGAACACTCTGAACTGCTTGTCTTTTGAGTCTGTTTATTTCTCTCTTCTGCTTCCTAAACCAGACTAGCAAAGACACTGCTCAGAGCTAGAATTCAACCTGTCTTAAATGTTTCTCGAAACAGTACAGTGTGTTGGAACATGCTTCTGGTCTCAAAATAACAAAATCAAAATGCTGTAAGCTGGCTGGTTAACTTGTCTACCATTTTTTGTACCCTCTGTTCATACTGATACCAGCAGCACTGTCACAGTACTGTTTCTGAGTAGCAGAGCAGGGCAATTGTTTCAGTCTTCTTCAGGGTTGTTAAGAATTAGTCCCACTCAGTGAATTTTGGCTTACTATAAAGCATCTAGCCCAACAGCTACCTTCAGCTCAATATCTCCGGCAGGCTGATGAAATTGGTCAACATAGTTGATGGATCTCTTATACTTACTTTTGAGCTGCTTATTGGAGGTTAGAGGGCTGTTGCAGAATCACAGAATGGTTGAGGTTGGAAAGCACCTCTGGAGATCATCATGTCCAAACACCCTGCTCAAGCAGAGCTACCTAGAGTAGGCTGCTCAGGACCATGTTCAGATGGAGATGAAGATGGAAACATGGGTATGGGTGGAGAGAAAGGAACACTTTTCCTGTCTTGAAGGGTATTTTTAGAATACACCTGTAACTATGCCTAAGCACGTAACCAAATGGTCTCCTGTCATTTGAATAATTGGAAGTTCAAGTTTAAGTTCTAGTAATTAGTGGCATCTAGAAATGCAGCTCTCATCTGTTGCGCAAAGTGTGGGTTATACCAAGTGCAGTACACTAATATTGCTGTTGTATTGTCACTGTCACTATACAACTTAAAAGCTTTTAACTCCAATTTCTGAAAATTATGTAAGTGTGGTTTGTGTGACCACAAAAACTAAGTTCCACTTGGTTTCAAAACTGTTCCCCATTCATAACCAGTAACTGGCTTTATCTGAAATGTTTCCATTTGCTACCCAATTAGAGGACATTTCTATAAGTTGGCCAGTGATTTTCGCATTACACTAAAGTGGAGAGAAATCCTACTCTCGTAGTAGTTTCTTGGTCCAGGAATATCATACAGTGTGTGGTGTCAGATATCAGACTGACAGGTACAGTCTTTTTCAGAACTTCTTCAATATGCTTTTAGCTGCTAAAAGGATGAAGTGGCTAACAGCCATATTAAATAACAGTTCAAAAAAACCTTTAATTGCTTCACTGGAACATGTGACAATTGAAACATTGGCTTGTGTAATACTTCCTATCTGTAGGTTTTGCTTATTGCTTTAGAATTTGCTGTTTAAAACAATTTGCACCCTTACCCATCAGTGTGTTCAGGCAGAAGGGTCATCCATTTACAAAAAGAAAAGGATTCTTGACTTCCTGGTTGAGACTGTAACTTCCCTAGACTACTATGGTTCTGATTGGGCTGGAACAAAGTGAATACTGTGTCCATCAGCGTTTTGCTTCAGAAAGATTTTTACCATCAAATGTCCTAAAACACTTGGTGTGTTTCTTAACATGCGTTTGCAGGTTCTAAGGAAGAGGTATATTCACGATGAGGTTATTGCAGTGGTCGTTATTAAAGAATCAGTATAGTGGGAAGAAACTAGAAGGTTTTTATTCCTTAGTCTAGCTGCTGAGGTTAAACTGGCAGCAGTCAGTGCAGCTTATCTAGTCTAGGTGTGTTTAGGGTTTTTTTTATACTTCACCAGAACAGAGAGTGTCACTATGTAAATACTGCAATGTGTGCTTGTATCCTCTGTGGCTGGTATCTATTCCAGGCCGAGGCAGCAGCTGTGCAAGGGGAGGTGTCTAGCACTTCTGTGTCAATAGGTCTAATAAGACATGTATTTGCAAACTGAGCAATGTGGGCTGTGAGATCGGTGCAGAGCGGTAATCCTGCTTCTCTTGGATCATCCTGCTTAGAGCAGGACTAGTGCCAGTGGGACTAAGCCAGGCATAGTAGCAGCAGACGTGCTGGACTCTGAGCAGTCGGGAGATCTAGTTGTCTCTGACCTTGCCGTCATTTACCACTCTCAGTGCAAAGGCTGCTACAGGTGCTATTTCTGCATAAGCAAACACTTTGGCATATCCGGGTTCTCAAATTGCCAGCCCAAATACAATTTGGATGCTGTGTTGCAAATAGTGGTGGTGGTGGCCAGTGAGGTGCCAACTGGATGCCGTGCTGTGTAATACTTGACTTCACGCTTCTCAGTAAGGATCAGTGAAAATACTATTATATTCTCCCTGGAGCATTTTTTTGTCCTGGTGGTGCAGTTTGGATGTAGGTTACTCAGCCTCATGGTTTCAAAGCTGGAGGAAATACCACCTGTGTCCTAACAGGACTCTGGGACCAGCCAGTGTGGTGCATAGTGTGAGAGCTGAAGTGATGACAGCGCATAAACATTTAACTACAAATTAACAGGATGTTCCTGTTTTCAAAAGCTGCTTGTCCTTTTGGAGCCTGTGGCTGCCTTGTTGTAGATGAGTCAACAGTGAAGGAACACAAACAGTACTTAAACTATCATCTGAGTATGAAAAAGGGTCAGATAAAAATGTCCAGTCACAGCTCGCTAAGCAAGAGGTTAGTCACTGAACACCATCTTAGATGTTGCCACTAATGTCTTTTTGGATCTGCAATACTCAAAGCAAAGTTAAAAATAAGTGCCAAAGGAACGCTTCAGTCTGTTATACACAGCCAGAAACCTTGCCTGTAATTCCAAAAACTTAGACCAATGATCCAAGAGACTTCTTTCAGTTAACCGAGTAATTGAGCGCAATTTATATTTGTCATGGTTTAGGCCAAACTAGCCAGTGGGGACATGGGGCACCCCAGATGGGACCGACAGATACTCCCCCCCACCTCTCTTCAAAGAGAAAGGCAGAGGAGGGAAAAAGAGACTTATGAGTTTAGAAGGAACTAAACTATTTTAATGGAATATTAATAATAAAATAAAAGGAAAATAATGAAATAGACACAAAACAGTGTCAAGCTCCCAGAGTGACAGTTACATCACCGGCTGGCACTGGGGAAGTCCCAGACTGGACTCAGTGACAGACGGGAACTGGATTATGCATCTGCATTCAGGATCAGGATCAAAGGCAGACAAACAGAGTCCTCCTCAGACGTCGGCCATTGAAGGAAGAGCCCCGACCCTTTGATCCCTCAGCTTTATACTGAGCATGAGGCAGATGGGATGGAATACCCTGTTGGTCAGTTTTTGGGTCACCTGTCCTGTCCACTCCTCCCCACAGACAGGAGACCTCTACGCTTTTGTGCTTCTGACCCTCCAATGGGGCAAGTAACCAAGTTCACTGGCCTTGGGTATTACAGCAATAAGTATAAGCAAGAGCCTCTCTGCATACCATGCCTGGGCATCAGCTATAAACCTAGGTCTTATCACTCTGAGAGAGTGAACATTGTCTGCACAATACGCAGTTATTTTCAGAAGTTAAAGAGGCCCACCTAAGAAGCGAAGTTACTGAACAAAAATTGGTCCTGTTTTACCTCAAACCAGGACAATATTGTAGGTTTTTCTTGTTCGCAGCAGCTCATAGAAAACAAATGTGTAGTCTGACTTTTTGGAGGTGGTTAAGCTCAAAGTGATTCTGCCTCATGAGTTTGCATTATGCTTGACAAAAGTTTTGTCCTAAAACACTTTTTAAATACCACATGTAAGTGATAGATATAAAGGACAGATGGAGGACCGTGAAATAAGTCTGAGGCTTCTCATTGGAGTGATCTGAAATCAGACAACTGATTAAGTTAGATTTCCTTGTTGCAAAAATCAGAATTGCTATGCTAATTAGTCTTGAGCTATTTCACTGTGTTTTGGTTAAAGTGGAGTGCCTAGACTGGGCCTTGGTCCTTGTGACCACTTCTGTCCAAATGTCGCTTCCTTATCTTGTATGCCAAAACCTGGATTTTAGTTTGTCTTAGTTGCTCTAAAGCTGGGTCATTTTAAATGTGTTTGAATTGGTTTAAATATGTTTTGAATATGACAAAAAGTGATGGATTTTTTTTATAGAGACGTATCAGAATACAGTGTTCAGCAGAGCTTCAGCTTCCAGTTGTGTAGGCATAGTCTTGTCACAAGGGAAGCTGAGATACTAGGTATATCGACTTCTGAATCTGTTCAATTGTTGGATTGTTATGTTGGGGGGGAGAGGTTAGTAGTTATAGGCTAGAACACTTTTTAAAAACCAAACACCAAAACCAAAACTGAGGCAATGAAATCCAAACAAATTCAATGTGTTTCAGATCAAGCAACTTCCTTTGTATTGAGTCACCTTGTGTAGTCGGGGCAGATAAAATAGCTCCCAAGTACGGAAATGTCAGTCTTAGTCAAATGCATTAAACTCCTAAGTTTTTTACAATACAATTTCTGCTTTTGATCTTAGGGCCTTTCAGTTATCTTGATGATGTCCCATTTAAGATAGGAGACAAATTCAAAACCCCAGCAAAGGTTGGATTACCAATTGGTTTCTGCCTGCCGGATTCTTCTCAGCTTGTCAGAGAAGCCCAGGTAAGTGATGTGTTTTGCCTTTCTAGTCTCCTTCCCCTCATCTGTGGCCCCCAACATGTGGTGCTGTAAATTGCAAGTAGTCATAGTTTGCACATGTGTTCAGATGTTAGTCTTGTCAGTCCTGTAGTGTCATTTTGTATACCAGGCAGTAGTTGCAGAAGATCTGTTAGAATGTATAGGCAGATAAAAACATGATAATACAAAAAGCTTCTACTTCGTACCACTTAAAAAAGCCTAATAACATTTATTTTAGTGTGTCTGCTTCAAAAAAGCTTACTGGTTTTGTGTAATAGTTGCAGTTCTAAATGTTGCCCTGACTAAATTTGGGTAGCATTTGTAAGAGGAAAAATGGTAAGAACTGATACAGCCATGCTATGGCATACTTGCAGAATCTTGTTTGAGGGTAACAGCTGTTTCTATGACTATATTTTATGGGTTCTTACAATAGTAGGATGAAGAAATAAATTTCCAGCTGTATGGCAAACAGGTCACAGCTTGGTATGGATGGCTTCTAGGTCTTTGAGCATGTCTGTGTTACCATAAACTCTTGGTAGCATAAAATCAATTGCTTTAGCATAACTGTTAAATGTAATCTCCAAATGCAAGTTGTGATACAGGAAATCTAATTGAACTATGTTTTCTCATTTGGATCCATGATTTTCCTTGATTAGTCCAAACTGATAATTGTTTTCACTTCAGCTGTGACAGACTACTGTAGGTGGTTCTCCTTTTTTTTTTTGCCCTTTTTTTTTTTTCTGACCTGCATATTACTCGATTACCCTACATCATGGCTTTTCCATTCTAACCATTAAAAGATTACCTGATTGTCCTAATACACTTATTTCCAACCAGTCGAGCTGGTGTGAGAGAGCTAAAGGAGACTCTAATGTCCTATTGCTGGCTTCGTTGTGCTGTCTCCGTTTTCCTGCTAAGCTGAGGCTCAAGTGTAGTATGCCTGATTGGACTGCAATGCCTTGCATGATACAATATAACTATGTAGACTATGCATCTCACAGTGCAATTTGACTTTTTTGCAGCTGTGGTGAAAGCTGTTAAAAAACACATGCAGGGAAGTAAAATTGACCAAAGCCATATATTTTTATATAAATATCCCCCATTTTTTTAATATTAAAAAAATTATAGAATGGTTTAGGTTGGAAGGGACCTTAAAGATCATCTGGTTCCAACCCCCCTGCCATGGGCAGGGACACCTCCCACTAGACCAGGTTGCTCAAAGCCCCATCCAGCCTGGCCTTGAACACCTCCAGGGATGGGGCCTCCACAACTTCCCTGGGCAATTTGTTCCAGTGTCTCACCACCCTCACAGTGGAAAAAATTCTTCCTAATGTTCAATCTAAACCTGCCCTCTTCCAGTTTTAAGCCATTATCCCTCATCCTATCAGTACGTGCCCTTGTAGAAAGTCCCTCTCCAGCTTTCTTGTAGGCCCCCTTCAGATACTGGAAAGCTGCTATAAGGTCTCCCCAGAGCCTTCTTTTCTCCAGGTTGAACAATCCCAGCTCTCTCAGCCTGTCTTCATAGCAGTGGTGCTCCAGCCCTCTGATCATCTGCTACTGGTAGTTACCATTGGTGTCGCACGTGTATCCCCTTTGGCTGGTGAGCCATTGGCACTGGAGTAAGAATACCAATACCTCTTAAACCACTAGGTGTAGAACTCTAATATCCAGGCCCTTAAGAATCTTTAGGGGGAACTAAGTAATATTGTATTGGTCTTTGGATGCAAAAATACTCTGCCATAGTCTTGAATGACTTGTGGGACTTCTGGACAGGGAGTAGTTTAGTGGTGCCAAATCTGGATGTGATTGTCCATCTGGTAACGCATTAGACTTCCCCTCGCTAGATCTGTTGCCCTGGAGGGAGAGAGTGGGAGGGCTGCGAAACTGATCTTGGGGTGATCAGTAGCTCCAAAGCAAATGATGCAAATGAAGCAAAGAGATGCTGAGGAAAAAAAATGATGCCTGTCCATGGTAATTCATGTAGCTGTTTTTCTATGTTACTTATGTTACTACTAGAAGTAGCGGCTCTGACCGTTACAATTTATCTTTTTCTTTTTTTCCTCTCCTTTCCCCTGTACCCTCCTTCAGTATGACTTCTCACTGGAGAAGAAAACAATCAGGTGGGCTGAAGATATCAAAAAAATTCAAGCTGCCCAGAGAGAAGCTGAACGAAAGGCAGAAGATGCGCTAGCGAACTCAAAAGCAGCTCCAGAGGACAGCAACAAAATGGGGTTCTCAGAGGGACCTTGCCCTGAGGCCATGCCTCCACCTATTAACCCCATCCTCGCCAGCCTGCAGCACAATAGTATTCTTACTCCCACGCCAGCCCACAGCAGTGCAGTGAAGCAAAAGGTTCTCAGTCCACCTCGTCCAAAAGCAGACTTCAACCCAGCTGATTTTGAATGTGAAGAAGACCCATTTGACAAACTGGAATTAAAAACTATCGATGATAAGGAGGAATTAAAAAATATTCTTGAAATTCATGTTGGTACTACTGGGCCAATTGTTGCCCAGCTGTTAGATAATACTTTGCCCAAAGGAGGGTCTGAGTCTGTGTTGCAAGATGAGGAAGTTCTGGCATCCATAGAAAGGGCCACGTTGGACTTCAAGCCCCTTCACAAGCCCAATGGCTTTATTACTTTACCGCAGTTGGGAAACTGTGAAAAGATGTCCTTGTCTTCCAAAGTGTCCCTGTCCCCTATCACTTCAGTGAGCAATATCAAATCCCTGTCCTTTCCTAAACTTGACTCCGATGAGAGTGATCAAAAATCATCAAAGCTCACGAGCACTTTCCACAGCACTACCTGTCTCCGCAATGGCACTTTGCTGAGCTCTTTGCAGACCTGTGCTCAGAGTAAAGCTAGTGAACTGAATGGACATCATATGGTTGGTCTATCTGCTCTAAATGAGGACAGTGGCATGGAGACATCAACATTATCCTCTTCATCCAGGCTGCCTTCCCTGGCTGTGTCGACAGTTTGTACAGAAGAAGAATCATCTCAAAGCACAGCGACTACGGTAAATTTGCAGTGGATTAGAATTGGGGTGGCTGGGGAAATGTGAAGGTGCAGAGGCAAATGTTGTTTCTAAAATGTCCTGTGGCTTTGGTTTTAGATTCATTTAATGGGAGTGATGTGTAGATCCTCTTATTTTACACCGCAGATTGATCAGTCCAGCAGGTCTTCATGCTGGCAGTTCTGAATCTCAGATTACTCTGGATGTTTCCCCCAAATCTGCAATTTTTAGACCAATTCTGGTGTCTTTCTTTCAGCTCTTGTTGTTTGTAGTTGTACACCTTTGAGCTAAGCATAGAAGATGTCATCTTTGTACAGTCCTGCATTCTGTCTTATCCAACTGAGATACATCAGATTCTGAAGTGCTATTAGGTTTTGAGTTAAATCTCTGCTAGGTTTATGCCTCAGCTTGCTTATTTATTTGCTCGAAATAATGAGAAATGCAGACTTTTCAAGGAATAGACACAATAATAAATTAAAAAACACACATGTGCTGTGTCATTCAGGAAAGAAAAAGTGCTTGCAGTTGACTTGCAGTGAAATAAATGGCTGCCTTTTTTTTTTTTAATTTTCTTCCTGAGATCCTGTTAAAATCTAATCTTTAAAAAGAAGAAAATTATGGTGGTCTGAAATCTGGTATTTAGCCTCTTCCTTGTGAAGGAGGGTGGAAGGATTGGTTGGTAGATAGCAAAATCAGTCTTGAAGATCATCTCAGATTGCTAACGTTATAGTTGTTTGCCGTATGACTGAGACATGAGTTTGATGCTTCATTTCCTCAAACTTGTAGCAAGTTCTAAAATTACTTTGAGGGCACTTAACTTTATGCCAGCTGTTGTCTTTGTCTCTTTGCGAATAAGAGCACAGATTTGAGTAAGCTTGTGGGGTTTTATTCCAAAGAACCTAAGATCTAGACACTAATACTCATGAAGTCTAGTGAAAGCTATATAGCCAAATCCTCTAGCTGTTTCTAAAATAACCTGATTTCTTCTGTCCAATATGAGCAGTGCTTCAGTGGTTCTGTGGTCTTATAGTGTACTGTAGGGTTTTGTGTGATACCATGTGCTCTGAAACAAATGACACTGCTGCACTCCCGTTGTTCGTTCACCTCTTTTCAGGCTTAGTTAAATGCACTATTAATTGCGAAATACAGTATTCTGGCAACCAGTGTATTCATCAGAGCACAGCAGAACAGCTGTTTGTTGACCACTCGAACAAAATTAATACAGTAAACTTTGGCAGAAACAGCAGTGTGCTGAGCAACTGCTCACTGCTGAGGATCACGGGTTTGAGAGGTGTATGTATGATCATATGTAGCTCAGAGGTGAAACCTCGAAGTATGACACGTGACATATCTCTAGGGATTAACATGAAAGATCACTTACAACTAGATAGATGGGCATTCAGATGGCCAAATTTTCACTCTATTCAAATCTCTATGCTGGATTAAAACTTACTAAAGATGAAAAGGGAAGTTGTATTCTCGAGAATGCTGTAAGGGAAGATACAAACTGATAAACAAAAAAATGGACTTATTAGGAGAAGTAGTAAAGATTTTAATTTGAAACTATTTCTGCTTTGGAAGTAGCAAACCAAGATACAAGTGTTACAACAGAACTGGGTCTTTCTATTTAAATTCCAAGACTTCAGTCTGTACTTGTTTCACATTTACACAATATGGTCCCAGTGGCTGGAAAATGATAGCTGAGCTGCAAGAAATTGAAGTAAATGCAACAAAAGTATTGAAGTAAATGTAGCAATAATCCTCAGAGTATGAAAATAATAGAAGGAAGTCACAGTCATCCCTGTGGTTGGGAACAGAAGGGTCACGCATCCCTTTTCTTCAGGGTTACACAAAAATAGACCTATCCTTTTTAGAAAGCCTCAGGACAATTACATGTCACGGCATGTTCCGCAGTGATTTTATATAAATTTTTTTTTTTCCTCACAAGACTAGAAATTGTAACTCTGGATTTGGAGTTACCCCTGGAGTTTATGCTTTACCGGTGAATTGGATCTAGGATTTTTTGGATGGAAATAAAGCGGTGATTTCTCTGAGGCTGCACTGATTCTGTCTTGCGTGGTACCCTGTCCTCTTTTTTTGAAGCTCACTGATTTGCTTTTTGCACCATTGCTAGAGGGAGAAATGACTAGTGAAAACAACAGGTTAGAATTAAATAAAACTGGTCAGATACCTGCTTAGTATATGATGCATTTTATGTACAGAAATCGCTGGTTATGGGAGGATTGGGCACTCCTGGTGGACCATTCAGAATATATGCCGCTGCATTAGCATGATGTGTGTGGGCACACCAGCTGCAGGCAGGGCTCTTGGCCTCTGTATGAAGTCCCTAAAAGTAGGCATAGTGTGCAAGCACATACTGAAAGCACTGCACATCTGCTTCTTGAACGGCACTGAAATGCAAGTTTGAGATGTAAGGGAGCATGGCTACTGAGTGACAGGCCTGGCTTTGTCCCCTGCAATTCCTTTAGGTGTTTCCCTCCTCTGCTGGAAGTCACTCACCACAAGCACAGGTTGTCAAGCTCAAGTAGATTGAGGAGGAGAAGTTGGTTTTCCTAGACTCTTGAATCTCCAGTGTCAGAAACAGTTTTGGTTTTCCTGGCTGCAGCATCCGTAACAAAGCATCATCCTTCAATTTGAAAATCAGCTGATTTCAGCGCTACTCCAGACACCCGTTTCAGTGTATCCTGTATTCTAGTGCTTTTTGCTCTGGTCGAAGTGCCTGGAGAAGGTGTGTGTGAAGAACTTTGAACCCCTCTACTACGAAGAGGAGAGTTTCTTGGGTAAACCAGTTAATCAGACTGAATATGATTTCTCAGGCTTTGTCTCCTAGAAGAGAAATTCTTACCCTGGATATGAAAATGGTCAGAAATGCAGAACAAAACCTTCTTGGTGGTGCTTTGGGTTTTTTTTTTTTGCAAGTAAATGGAATTTGGCAAAATCCTAATAGATTCACCCAGAATTGGTTTTCTATAAACAGGTTTTTTGTTGTTCAGTTTGAGCCCAAAGAAGGTCTTCCTGAAAGAAGTGGACAAGGTTTCACGCAATCTATGTTGGCATAATAAGTATTAAGAAATGCAAAAACCTGAGGCTCTTGATCCACAGTGATTTCTTGCAGTCTTTTCTAATTCTATTTAAAATGCAGGAAGGCTTTTAAACGAAATGTGCAGATTTGGTGGGGCAAAGTTGTGTCTTTGCACTGCTGTTATCTTGGGCGAAGTAGTATAAAGTGGTGGGTTGGTTCTGCCCTCTGGCAGCCTGGTTCTGCAGAAGTGGAGCGGGTGTAGAGCAGGGAACCTTACCCAGCCTTGTTGGTGGGCTGGGAACAGGACCAAGTGTTGGGTGGGTGTTGGTAGAAGAATCACGTGCTCTTTTTAGCCAGTGTGCCACATCGCTCATATATGGCATATGAGATATAGTGTTTTGAGAGCTGAAAAGAGGTGTATGTTTCTCTTACGCTTTCTAATAGTCAAAAAGTCAAGAGAGGTCTCTAGGCAATGACTTCAAAATTATTGCTGTAATTTAGGCTGCGTAGCACTGGGTCAAGAGCTGAACAGGAGCCAGCGTGTTACACTGAGCTGCATGAATGTGTAGCCATTACAGTGACAGAATAAACAAGCTTACAATTATTACGAGGGGACACACATCCTTCATGGAGTATGATCTGTTTGTAGAGTGCTGAGACAAGAAACGATCGTTGTGATGTCTATTCTATAACTACACACAATGGCATAATGTCTGCATCTCACATGTGGAAGCCTGATCAGACCACAAGTCTCCCTGTATGGCAGACTTATTCCCAGATCTCGCCCATAAAACCCTTCTCTCCCAGCTGTAGCAAATTCTGCTCACTGGTGCATAATGTTTATAGTCGTCTTATTCGTGTGTTGTCCAACAGGTACACCCAGACTACAAGGAAACAGAACTCCCTGTGGTAAGTTCCCAAATAACCTGTGTGCTTGCATTGGATCGTGTTTCTGAAAATCTCCAGAAGTAGTGTTCCTATGAGTACAAAAAGTCATAGGTGATGAGTAAACTTGGAGTGAAGGTAGCAATCTTCATGCTTCCTCTGAGGTACAGGGTTTGGCTGTATCTTAAGGACCTCCAGTGTTGCAAAGGTTGGGTATTGAAAGGTTTGGGCCCACTGGTATGAGAGGGTTTATTGCAAAGAATCTGGATTGTTGATTGTTGTTTTGAGGGTAAAAAGAGTATGGTGGGACTCAGACTATGTGCACTGCTTGGTTTCTTCCTAACAGTGAGTAACATCCCAAGGGCAGTCTAGAAAGCCTCTCGGATTAATTACTTGGGGTATCCTGGTTCTGCACTAGCCAGAAGCAGCATGTGGGGATGCAGAAGATGACCCATCACCTGAGCCTCTGAGTTTTTCTCTTTAGGTAACGCACCAAAATGTTCCAGTGTCTAAAGTGCCCATTAACACCAGCTGCACAAAGCAGTCAGGTGGCCCCACTCCTGAGCTACAGCAGGCCCTCTCTGCTAGCGAGAGACAGTGCGTAGAGACGGTTGTCAACATGGGGTACTCGCCTGAGAATGTCCTGAAAGCCATGAAGAAGAAGGGACAGAACATAGACCAGGTAAGAGCTTGTGTAGCTGGAAAGAAGCCCTTGATTTGATGCTGATTCTGCTGAGAAATAACCTTGGGTTTGCAAAATGGATAGGGAGGAATACTTTTATTCTAACAGGGGGTTGCGGCCTGTACCTGCTGCAATAGTAACCATTGGAGAAGTTGTCACTTGGCAGTAAAGGCTCCCAAAATCAAAGAAAAAGTGTCTGGGCCTGTTTCTGATGAGACCACTTGAGTCAGAGACACTTGTGGGTGCTGGGTCAGAGCTGCGCTGAGCTTGGGATGGGCCCTTGGCTCCACGTGAATCTGGGGGAGGTATTGGGTCTTCCCAGGAGCCACAAAACCATTAGGGAGCTTAGTGTGGCTCTATGCCATGCTTAGTGCCGCGTGACTAAAAAACCAACCTACTTCCCTTGTTCTGAGCACAAGGGGTTATGATGCTGACGTCCCTTCTTGTACAGAGATTGGCCCCTGCAGGCTTACGACAGCCCTGGCGTGCACAAGGCACCACTGACCGACTTTCTTTTGTGTGCCCTGGTTGTGGTGCTTCCTCCCTCCTGCGTTGCCTCAAACGCTTGCTAAAACCAGGTCACAGAGCATAAAGTGCTGCAGGGTGAAGCGTGGCTCTGGGTCTTGGATCCACTTCAGACAAACATTTTGAAGCAGGGAGAGCGTGGCCAAGCTTTCCATGTTGACCCTGGGCAGGCTGTGTGCTGCACAGAGCATCGCCTGGTGCGACGGTGCCCGGGGAGGAGTGTCCCAGGGACTTCTGCTTGTGGAGCTGATCTGCTTGCACACTACCTGCGCATCAAGAGGAGTTTAAGCTGTGTGCTGGGGTGAACTGTAGTATCAAATGGAAAAAATGTCACTTAGAATGGCGGTTGTAAATCCTGCTGTATTTGCAGGCTCTGTTCTTTTGCCTTCCTAGTATTACCTATCTGACCCTTCCCTGTACCTCTTAAAGCTGAGGATGGATAAGAAATTTGGCAGTGGTTTCTGGGTGTGTGAGCTGGGAAATGCAGCTCATGCAACAGTATGCTGAGTTGATCTTAAAAGGCTGACTGCTTTCAGATTGCATCAGCTCTTGTGGCTGTCTGAGGGGAAGCTAAAAGCTGACACATCTTGACTGCTGGACCTACAGTTTCATTTTAAAAACTTGTAATATAAAAAGCACAGTTTAAACTTCTGCCTTCTG
Source organism: Anarhynchus alexandrinus (assembly GCA_008711295.1). NCBI lineage: Eukaryota > Metazoa > Chordata > Aves > Charadriiformes > Charadriidae > Anarhynchus > Anarhynchus alexandrinus. Next base: position 1,369,855 of record VUYV01000015.1, on the reverse strand, counting down.
CTCAGTGATCAGGCACGGAAGGCTAAAGATAGGCTTCTGAGACTGTTTTGACTAGAGTGGAAGATGATGTTCAGAGCTGGTGGGAGAGCACAGGAGGTCAGAAGGGCTCATCTGTTTTCTCAGAACAAGCTCTTGCACAAAAAGCGTCTCAACCCTACTAGGAAGGACTTTATCTCGGTCCCTGGTGAAGCCTGGGGTAGCATTGTGCTGGGCCTCTCTGCGAGTGCAGAGACAGTACTCAAACACATGCTACAAATGCCACTCTGCAAACTTAGTTTCTTTTCTTTGTTCCCCACAGGTTTTGGACTACCTGTTTGCACATGGACAGCTTTGTGAGAAGGGCTTTGATCCACTTCTTGTTGAAGCAGCTTTGGAAATGCACCAGTGTTCAGAGGAGAAGGTGAGGGCACAACTAAGCAATAGAGAGAATGCGCCATGATGGGGAATTCCAGCAGCAGGTCTTCTGGCTGATGTAATTCTGGCTTTCGTGGTAATGCCGCCTTGTTTCCAAAACTGACCACCAAAGGATATCTTTGCAGTGATAAAGCAAATATGCGTTAAAGCATTAGAATTATTCTGCATTATTTTATTACTGTCACTTGCACACATTTTTATGGGAACAGGATTTTTTAAAGAACCTGCTTATTGAGGTTGTACTGTTTTGAACCCAGAGTTCTCTTGTGGGTGAAGTGCTTGGTACAGAGACACTTAATTTCAGAAGCAGCAAATTATCTTTCAAACCCTGCCAGCCTACCCTGGCTGTGAATTTTCTCCCTTGTACAAACACATCTGCCTGGCTGCTCAGCAAAGTGGATTAGGGCTCACTCTGGAAGGAGTTGGAAAATACAGTTTTTGGGGTCTGCTTCATTGTCTGGCTGCTTTACCAGCACCAGAAGTACAGAGGCGGAAGCAGGTAGCCAGGGCAGAGGACAGCAGGGTCTTTTAAAGTCTGCCAGCCTGTTGTGTGCCAAGTTACTGTATGAAATTTTTAGAGGTGCAACCCAACCCCCCTAGACATATCTATGCCTTCCTGCCTTTTGTGGACTTAGTGATGACCTTGCAAAAAGAGGAACAACAGTGTAAAGACGGGAGAAGTGACTGAGTTCAGGAAACACCTTTGCTACTGGCTTAACCCCAAAATTGGAAATGGCTAATCTCCTGATTGCCCATTTCAACCTGCTTGCTTCTTTTGGGGTTTTTCTTTCCCCTGGAGTGGAGGCACTGTAAATGGCAGAGGGTTCATAAAAGTCTGATTCGCTTCTTGTCACTATATTTTTTCAAAGCTCAGGGAGGATTTGTGGTTGATGTTGGTAGTATTGTACACAGTGTGTCCAGTAGGGTTTGTGCTAATCTCCCATGTTTGCCCTAGATCTGAAGAGCCGGTTGATGGCAAGGGCTACTGTACTGTTGTTCCAAAAGTCAAAGTAACTTTAAAAAAAAAATCAGATACAGCAGGAGCCACTGGATGGGGGAGCGGGGTGCCATTAATCAGCATTTTTCGGAGCCCAAATTGGGCCAGGCTGATAAATTTCCTACTGGGAGAGAGAGACCCCAACAGAGTGAGCTTTGGTGCCCTTGCTGAAGAGGATTTTGGAAATGCAGGACTGCAAACACAGGGGACTGAAGGTGGGGCTCTGTGGGCTACTGCATCCAGAGCTCTGCCAGTTCTGGTGTGAGTGGACTTTGTCCAAACAGAGCTGGAACAGGCTGTACTTGGGGAAGCACCCATGGGGTGCCCAGTTGCTGAAGACTGGCTCTGTGCTAAACCTCCACCAAGCACTGATCTTCTTTTCTCTTGCAAATAATAAGCTGTCTGTGTCTTTCAGATCACAGAACTTCTCCAACTAATGAGTCAATTTAAAGAAATGGGCTTTGAACTGAAAGACATTAAGGAGGTCTTATTATTACATAACAACGACCAACACAACGCTTTGGAAGATCTAATGGCCCGTGCAGGAGCCAGCTGAAAACACATTCCTGGATGCTCAGAGTGCAACGGAGCAGGACCAGTCCCGCCACCTTCACATCCAGTGTGACTTGCTCTCCGCAGGAAGGAGTTTGGCTTTTTGCATACAAGGGAGAGCAACTGAGCAAGCCCGTCCGCGTGCATCACTCCAGCATTTCTCTTTCCACTGAGAGCCAACTTTCTTTCTTAAATTAAATTTTTGAAGTGTCCTTTCCTAAGTTTCCTTTTTCCAGCTTGGCCACGGAGAGTTTAGAACGCCCAACCTCTGCTCTACATTGTACATAGGTAGAGACGGGAGTGGTTTCCCCTCCTCACTGTTGCACTGGAGTTGGACAGAAGAATACTAAGTTGGTTATGAAACTAGGATGCTTTGGTTCTTTGAAGCTGCTTTCATGGTGTCTGCTTGTACTGAATTACTTGACTGTGGCACAGCCCAGATTAACTGGTTAAATTTGACCTTTAGTGCAATGGAGTTTTATTTTTTGGTTGAAAGTTAGTCTGTAACTTAGTAAAACACTGGTTCAGAAACTGTCGCTATGCATAAAGAAAGAAGCTGTTCCTCTTGTGGTTTTTTTTTTTACCCATGCATCCAACACTTCTGCCATACATGAGCGTCCAATGGCGAGTGGTGTGTAAGTTCTTTTGAAACAGGTAAGCTGTGAACTCTACCTGGACCTGCAAATTGTGTTGGTTCTTGAACCTGAAGGCAGACAGCTGGGGCTCAGTATTCTTAATCCCGCAGGCTTGTAGGATATTTAAGACAACGCCCTGCTAGGAAATCATTTATCTTTTTGTTTTAAATAATACTCAGTGTGGTGCAGGAGGTTTCTTTCAAGCACTTTCTTTAAAACAAATATATTCACTGCATTAGTTCCATTTTTCACACTGCTATAGAATTACATAAGAACATCTAGTACTAGAAATCAGGTTTTGGGTTGTTTTTGATAGTTCCAAGTATTACATTGTACATTGTTCAAGTTCTAAATATAAATATCAGCAGTCTTGAGGAATCTTTAAAGTAATTTGCTAAATATTTTGATTCTGCAGAAGAACAACTAATAAAACCCTCGAATATAACTCCCAGTGTCATGGTTCCCATCTCTCATGCTCTTTGGCTTCAGCAGATGAAGAACTTGCTGGATCTTGCCTGCCCAGGTGCTGCCTGCTCCTGTAGGCACATATGGACACTGTGTTGGGCAGAGAGGCCAGAGGTCTCCAGGCAGGCTGCTGCAGTGGTGGAATGTGCTGCATTTTTTCTGTGGCTTGTTTCTGTTTTGTTGCAAAAACCAAGCCTAGGGATCCAAGCTCATGTCACAGCATGGAGCTGGCAGCACTGGACTTCAGGAGGGGAGAACAGCTCAGCTTGTTGCCTCCCTTTAGGTTTTTCAGTAGGAGCTCTTAGCTCATTAGGACCCTGAAGGAGATGGCATTTGTATCCATTATATTGTTAACTTTATATGACCAAAACATCTAACTTTGGACCAGTGTTAATTCCTGGAATTTTCTGTGAGGTGCTCAAATGTTACACACCTTTACTCAAAACAAAATGATGCTGTGGAGAGATGTAGCTGGCAAGTATCTGGGAGATTTGGAGATGGATGATGATAAGGTTTCTGGATTTATGTCACAGGGTGGCTGAAGGCTGGAAGCATGTTTCTGTGGCAGCTTCTCACAAAAGGGAAGACCATGGAGAGCAGGGATTAACTGGATGGCATAAGGGAGAGGTACTTCTGACAAAACATGTAACAAGTGACATCACGTGATGAGATTTGGATGTTATTTTGGGCACTGTGCATCCCTAGTGACTCTGGTACTGTTGTTCTTGCCTGTCAAGTTATGAACAAAGCTCAGCCTGGAGGTGGGGAGGTCCTGCTGATGGCTGGTACGAGGCTGGGCTCTGCCCTGCTGCTAGCTGGTGAGATGACTCTGTCCCCAGTCACACTTGAGACCTTAGAGCTTTTCCCTGGGTTCTCAGGCCAGATTGAATTGTGTGCTTGGTTCTTGGCACTGCTTTAACTTTGTCAGAAGTTGTTCTGCTGTCTTCTGCTAGCTTCTGCCAGAGACAGACGTCTGGGTCCCTTGGTGGAGAGGTTTGTGGGGAGAAGCATAGAAGCAGAACCGAAATTGGCAATTGTGCTTTGAACCACAGACCCCCAGAGCTGCCTCCTGGTGGTTGTGGACAGCAGCAGCCTGGTAAGGGCTCTGATGGAGATCCAGTGTTGGCAGCTTGGCTGCACGGTTTGTGGCTGGGCAGCTCTCTGTGCTGGGGAGACCAACAGCCTCTGCTGGTGTTGCAGCAAAACTTGGCGCAAGGGTCGTTCTGCTGCTGCCACCACAGGCTGTTCAGGTCAGCCACATGTGGCTGGAGGATAGCTTCTGAAACACCAGCTAAGTCAGCAGGCCGGGTCAGAAGGGGATCTCGTACCAATTCCCAGCCCCAGTTAATCTTTTGCAATCAAACAAACAGGTGTTTTGATCATGTTTACTTTAAAACAAATTTTACCAGAGTTCTGTAGTAAATTGAATTTTATTTTAAATAATGTCAGTTATTCAAATAAAATATCAAGCATCTGCCATGAGCATTAATAGTCTTTGTTGCACCTGAATACAAAAGTGAACCCATTTTAGTTCTGTGTTTATTTGATTGTACTTGGCCAGGCTCTCTTAATCTCTTAGACTGCTGGAACAACAAACACTTTCACATAATGCTGCTCAAGTTGAAGTGAAAACCGTTCATATTAGTTGTCAGTGCAACATCAAACAGCAGGAAGGGGATGACACTTTTAAAATGCTCCTTTAGCACATTTTCACACAAGAATTAAAGCAGCATTTAGGTAATAACCTAACGGTGGAGAGACAAACATTACCATTTTTGACAACAGTGTTGGTAGTTGCCGTTGTGCACTAGAAGCCCAGTTTTGGTATCTCCTGGGTGTGCAGCACTTCAAGCATATCTGTAGTCCTGTTATTGCCAAGCATGGGTGGATTTTCAGAGCCAGGGCTGCTTTTTTTTAATTTTTATTTTAGTCAAGTCTCACATTCAGTAGGGAAAAATAAAATTCTGATAACAGACTGATAATAAAATTGTACATTTAACAAGATACAGTCTCGTGGATTGGCTGGATGGCTCCAGTTTATAGAAAGATTATCAGACCAAAACTGCTGTGTCGTTGTTGTTGTTGTTCTGTTTATATGTTGTTTCTCAGTGTTCCTGGCCATTCCTCCAGGGAGCAAATAGTTCCTGCCCTGGGAACTTGCACTGAGGCTTGGATCTGACAGACAGACTTGTCTTTTTCACAGGACTCGCAGGTGGCTCAAATTTGGTAGCTGACTTCACTCCCATCTCCTGTGTTCATGTAAGCTTTTGGTCACTCATCTGTCTTGTTACAACCACCTCTGAAGCTACTAAGGTTAGAACATGGCACTATTAGTTGTGTGAATGGTGTATTGATTTAGAAATGGCCAGCTTGGGTAAGAGATTGAAAATGCCTGTGAATGTACTTTGCTGAGCTGATCTGAAAGTAAAACTGAAGGTATAATCACCAATAGTCATCTCCCAAATGTCAGAGTATGTGGAGGGGAAATTTTCCTCACTAGCACTGTGTTACAGGCTGGACATCTCATTTTCCTGTGACCTGTGCACACATCCTACAGCCCGACCTTTTCCTCTGCTCCAAACAGAGTTGTAAAACTCAGCAGCTGCCCAGTATCCCCATTTTCTGTATGCTTGCTGAGGAAGTGCTAGGGAAACCACTCTAAATGCTTGCATCCATTTATGCTTTCAGAATGTCTAAGGACTAACCAATCACCAGGTGTCGTCCTCCCCTTGCACAGGGTAAAGCTCTCCCTAGCCCCAGGAGGTGGAGGGAGGCTTTTGAAGAGTTGCTTGTCTTAAAGGGGATTTCGGTTTAACACCTGCTCTTCCTTCCATGGTTTTAACAAGATGCTGGGTGTCCCACTGCTTTATAGCTCTGTGGTGTCTGTCAGCAGCACTGCTCCGCACTGTGCACAAACACCAGTGACACTAAGAGTCTTGCTCCTGGAAGCCTCATTTCTCTGGGCCAGGAAAGCTTCTGAACAGGGGGTTGAGGGACCTGGGTTCCAGTGTGACTTCCTGCTGGCCCATAACCTGGACACAGGAACCATCTTGAGAGCCATAAACTCAGACCCTGGAGGGACTCCGTGCTTTGCTCCACAAGGTAATCCAGTCTCAAGTCCAAGATGGAGACTAACTAGTACTAAAAAAATCCACAGCAGTTAGGGCACTGATGGAGGCCTTTCTTCTGTTAGGAGTCCTCCCCCTGCAATTCTGTTCCCCAGGGCTATGCTGCGTGACATTCCTGGGAGTGTTTGCACCAAATATGCAACCCAGATAACAGTGTCACTGTGATTCCTGTATTGCTGCTTGGCCAAACCTGGGCTGTAGAAGCAGGCAGTAAAATTCACAGCTGGTCAGACAGCCGTGTTCCCTTACCCTTGGAATTTCTGGCTACTGAGCAGGCTTTCACTGAGCTACTACAGGCGTTACTGGGGAGACACTGAGATGGCCGAATGTGCTGCAGCAGCCCTAATTTTGGAGTGGGAGTGCTTGCACAGCACGTTGTCAGCTGGGCATGTTTTAAGGTCACTTGTGGCTTCAGCAAGTGGATTTAGTTTGTGGTTCAGATGTGATGCATGCAGCACCAGAGCTTTTGCAGGGCTGCAGCTGATCATTCTATAGTTCTTGATTCAAATACCAGCTTCACATAACAGCACTGTTAGCAGCTTCTGAAATCCCACTGCCTCTAACCAGACCCTCTTTTGATGTGAAAAATCAATTCTGTCAATGCAATGAGCACTTTACAGCTGTGCCATAATGCAGAGATCAGACATCGTTTGTAGCGGGTAAGCTGTTGGCTTCTCACTGTTGGCAACAGGATGAAACCCACATGCTTAACATGCTAGATAAACCTTTGGTACAAAGTCCCTACTAAAACACTCATTACCCATGACTTAAGCCAGCTCTTTCAGGAGCTCTGGAGTGTTCATCCCAAGCGAAGAACAAATGTCACAATAGCCATCCCTCTTCTGAAAGCAGCAGTGCTTCTTGCTCTGCCTTGCCTTCCATTTACTCATGGTCTAGTTACATTAGTGTACTTAGCAAACAGTGGCTCCTCTCTCTTTCCTGGCTTCTGTTTGCAAACACTTTTCCGGATAGCTTTTGAGTATTTCTGTTCAGACCTGTATCTGGCTTCAAAGTGGTTTTTTTCTTTCCTCCTCATTTTCTTGGCAACACAGAAGTGCCTTTAACATATGAGAAGCTGTTATGAATGCTGTGGACAGTACTGCCTGCTGCTTGGTGAGATATTTAAAGGCTGCTGAATTGTTTTTCTTAAGAACATGGCTTACTGGTATTGAGGAAATGCAAAAGCTTGTGGTGCCAAATAGTCATCTCATTTACTCAGAATTCTCTCCATCCTTATCTAAAATACACACTAATGACAAACATCAAAACAAAAGCTATCCCCTACCCACCCCAAACTCTGCAGCACCAAGTGTGGCAAAACACTGGCTGGCTGTATCCGTAGCTGTGCTTGTGCATGTACGAGCAAAGAAGGTCTAAACTGGTGAAGGTGTTTGCAGGGACATGTCAGTGCCAGCAGAGGCTAAATAGAGCTGAAGCTGAGCTCGCATTGTTTGGATACACTTTGACTTCAGTACTAAGATTTCATCCAGCTTGGTCATGAAATTCTGAAAATCCTGTTGAGGAAGGCAAAAGGAAAGTTTAAAGAACAACAGTAGCAGCAGGTTGGATTAAAAAAAATAATCAGCATATTCTAGGCACTGCAGCAGTACATAAAAGCATGTTCTCCATTCTGCAGTGTAGTAGATTAAATCAGTGTTTCCATATTAAAGTCCCTCACAAACAAAGGTCAATGCCTCTAAATGCTGAGGTTAACTTACTCCAGTAGTTTTATCTGTTGGTGACATTACAGCTAATACAGTGGTTTAAAAATAATAAAAATGTATAAAGCACCAGTTCTCACCCTTCTACATGGGTTAGCTTTTCAAAGGTTTGGTATAGAGACTGGTCATCTGATGTGCAGTTTTATGACGTACTAAACTCTGTTCCTGACACCTCTCATGTTGGATCTAGCAATCATGAAAGTAAATGGTGAGCTGGGCCGCTCATTGATCAGACAGCCTGTTCTTGGGAGATGGAAGGGATTATTTCACATCAGGTCACAGGGCCAGTCCGACTCCTGCATGGCAACAGGCCTGCTAGGTCTGACATGAGAAATATCAGCAGTGTGTATAGCCTCAGCCGAAGGGAACTCTACCTTCCATAGCAACCTACCACACAGATAAAAAGTGACATGAAACTATGATTAAAACTGAAATGTAGGCAGTTATTTTTAAGCAGGGCTTGTATTAAAGGAGGAGCACTCAGACTTGCACTGCTTTCCAGCTGAGAGCAGCGTTTGGTGCCTCTGTTCACAGTTCAGTATCTAAGAGGCTGGGAGGTGTCACCATCCTCAGGGCTAGGGACCTCAACTGCCACTGCATGAAAATCAATCATTCAAAAGCTTATTTGGCAGGACTCCACCTATCTTGTGCACTGTATCTTTGTCTTGCAGGGACATCAGGACTGTAATGAAGACCAGCCCAGCTGCTGTGGCATATTTTTCTTTAGCACTTTAAATACTGTTTTGTTCAGTATGTGGCTGGTCTTGGCAGGAGTCTCTCCTGCGGCCAAAGTTTCATGGCTGGAGAAGTTGCAACCATCTGAAAGTGGAAGGAGAGAAACTGATATGGGAAGCCCAACCTGATTTCATTGCCTAAAGAAAGGTCCTGCTGTGAAATAATACTACAGGATATATTATAAGTTATTCACACACTGCTGGGAGGCCTGGCAAGCTTCTCATAACTCTGCTAGGCAGAAAATGATTGCTTGCTGCAAGGGGCAAATAAATGGGGGTCAGTGCTGTTGTCCAATGACCAACAAACTTAGGAAGAACAATCTCAAAAGACTTAAAAAAATGAAAAGATTGCTTTGTACCACTACAGTCTCTGCCACAAAACTAATACAGTTCATGGCTCTCGTGCTGCTTTGTGAACTTCTACATGTTATCTGGTAACCTGTCACATGCAGCTGGAAATCACAGCAAATAAGCCGCATGGTGGCTCCATTCTGAAATCCCTGAAGCAAGAGTCCCTGTAGCTGTACTTCAGATTGGAACTGTGATAGGAATTAAAATGGTTCGATAATGTAATGCAGTAATGGAGCTTGGGTTTACTGATAAGAAGAGGGAACGGGAAAGGCAGGAGGTTCTGACTGGGAAAGGTTAATAGTCTGGGTGAGAGATGAGACTTCTCACACATCTGTGACACGCATCTATCTGGATGCAGGAGAAACAGAACTGGGATTGCCTGGCTAGTGGTGAGGCCATGCAGGTGTCAGTCTTCAGGTCTAGCCTGCACTGCTGCCGCCTGAGACGAAGGACCAGCCAAGAAACACGTGAGTGACAGAGGTCAAAAGCCTGTGAGGGCGCACGTCACAGTGGTTAGAACGCTGGAGTGAGCAGGGCCAGGGGTTGGCACATCTGCAGTGTGATAAGCAAGGGACCCCCAGAAGGAAGAGGCAATGTGGCACTACGCCACCAACTGCAACATCCCACTGTCATGCTTTAGGGTTGTGCTGTTTTCTGTGGTATTGACTTACTTGCTCCAGCCTGTAAGGAGAAAAACGTCACATGGAAAGATGCCCTGTTTAGTACAGTCTGGTACCCATGATACAAGATAAGAGAAAGCTGTTTTATCAGAGACAAGCAGTTCAGAGCTGGGCCATCTGTCTCCTTCTTCCCCAAGGACCTGGCAGTGTGGAGACCGGCAAAGACACAACAGGTATTGAAAATAAGCAGCCTCTCCTAGGACTCAGCGAGGCATCAGAGAATGAGGAAGAACTGACAAGAAATGTCACATCACTAATTCAAGTTAATAATCTCTAAGATTAATTTATGCAAGTTCAATGGGCACTGAAATGATCGTCTGAAACACTTACCATTGCTGACATCTGATTTATCAAGCACTCTTCCTTGAAGCACAAGGATGCCATTTCATCCAGCTGCTGCCGATGGGCCCAAATTACAGCCTGTCTGATTAACATAAAATATACCACTGGTTACACAGCTTGCTGTGCTACCTATAATTACTGTTGGTCTCAGTAAACCTTTAAGAAGGAGGAATACCCCAGAGGAATCCTTGCTGTCCTGTGTCCCTGGCATTCAGAAAGTGCACAGCAGTGCTCCCTGAAGTGCAGTGGACTGCACTGGTTTGGGGTTAAAGATGACTTTAATGACTGAGGACTGCTCAGAGGAGTGACCGCAGCCCTTCATTAACATAGGCAGCACAGGGGGACATATTGCTTTTTACCATAGGGAAATCTAGAAGCAAAAAAATTGTCTAATTAATTGGTGAAATGGCTTACAACCATGAGGCTGTAAGTCATTTTGGCAAAAAACAGGCAGAGTGGGAAGGCAGTGCTGCTGTTGATTCCTCTGAGCAAGTTTCTCTGACCAACAACATATTTTCAGTCACATGAATGCAGTTCAGTCCTTGGGAGCTGACAGTGGCAGCTCGTAGTACTTTGAAGCTTTACATCTACATCTTCAGTAACTACCCAGCTGCTCTAGCTGTTTTTCCTTCCATAGGGATGGAACAGCTATCACCTGCTTCTTGATGGGAGGTTTTGATGTATTTTAGGTACTTCACAGCTTATAGGAAGCTAATTAGTTACTGAGAACTGCCATTTGTATTATAATATCAATTTTTCTAGCATTATCCTAGGAAGCTCTAATAGAATAATTGGCTTCCTGTGAGATTTTAAAATATCACTCAATAACAAGCAATCATATATTTATAAGATAATGACTATAAATCATTATTAATCTTATTAAATAATTATTTCATAAACTGATTTCCCATTGGTTTTTAAAGTACATATGAGTATGATATACAAATAAAGGCAAATGTATCACATGTCTAGAATTTCTAAGCTTCATGACAAACTTCAGTGACAACCAAGACTTACTGAGCCTTTTGTAGGTCTTCCCTCTGCCATTTTCCCGTCTCTGATGTAACGCTTGGAGAGCTGCTGCTGAACGTGCCTGAGGGGGTCTTTGCATTTGTCTTATTATCTTTGGTTGCAGATCCTGAATCCGCAGCAAAAGTCTCTTGTGTAAGATTACTCTGCATTAACTTGCTTTTTAGCAAACCTATTTCCTCATTGCTGAACGATGACTTAGCTGGGTCTTCAGAATGACCGAAGTCCTCATTCCTCAGTGTTGACTTGGGCTGTAACAGCAGGCTGCTTTCTTGAGAGGGAGGCTGGACTGCGTAATCCATATTTCCCACACTCAGAAAGCATGGTGCACCTAAAAAATAGCTCTTTTCAGGTATATCTGCATTAATTTCCTGAGCCATGAGCTCAGCACTGGGTCCTTGATTGGAGTTAGATTTTCCTGCATTACCAGTACTGTCTTTAACATCAGCATCACACTGTTTGCCACCTGAGCATTCTTTGCATGTTGAGTTACTGAGAAACAAACCACCCTCTCTCTCTCCCCTGGAGCCCGTGGATTCAGATGTGGATGTTTCTGTCAGGTCATGTCCAACAAATAAACTGTGAACAACTCCTTGCTTTGATGAACCTGAGCCTAGAAGGCAGCAGCATGTCTTCACATCACAGCAGTGGGGTAAAAGCCACTTGTCCCCCGTTTGTGGGGAACGCAGCAGGGTGCAGTGTCTTCCACCACGACGCGCTTGCTCCCCTAGTTCCAGCATGCTGTCTGTCAGAGCTCTGCTTCTTGTACACTGCCAGCCTTCTTCCTCAAACCTGTTCTGGGAGCCATGCATGTTCCTGTCTGACATCTGCTTTACATGGGGGCACTTCTCTTGGTTAGATGACACTGTCTCTGTATCAGTTGTTTCCTCATAATCTAGAAGGGATACCATGAGAGGGGCTGTTAGCTCGGAAGGGAATTCTGAGGAACAAATGGAGTTAACCATTGTGGATCTTCCAGTTTTTCGAGCTTTCCGCTTTACATCTCCTGCAAGGGCAGCCTGTCTATCCAAAGTGGATTCTTCCTTCTCTTCGCGGTGGAGGTCAATCTCTTTGCACTCTGTAGTTCCTGATTTCAGTACAGGAGAAACATATGAGTTTGAAGGATCCTTTTCTGGAGTTAAGGTGGCTTCACTGGAGTAAACAAGACATCTGTGCTTGGATTTATACTGTTTGTGATCGGCTAGGAAATCTTTGCCGTTTTTCCAGTTACAAGCAGTATCTTCTTGCAGGCAGTAAGGTTTTTCTGCAGTATTGCTTGAAGAGGACTCAATAGTTAAGTCATAGCTCCAGTCTGATGGAGTTTTGCTGCAGCCTGCATTTTTAACAGATTCCTCTGGTTTTGGGCTGCCCTTACTCCAATCCCAGCTGTCATCTAGTTCACGTTCTTGTGTGGGTGTTGCATATTTAAAAAATAAATCCTGTCGCTTTTGGCCTTTTTCCTCTTCTTCAGTTCCTTGTTCTCTTTGATGAAGGAAAAATGAATGTTGACTGCATTTATCGGTGTTTCTTCTTTTCACGCTCTTTTGATTGCAGACAGGTGAGAAAGAATCTTCACTGAAATCACTGTCATCCAGATCTTCCAGCTGCATCCCCTCTTTGCTCTGTATTTCTGTAGGAGTAAGGCTCAATTCCTGCTTCACTTGAATCTCCTGGGGCTTGTATTGCATTAAAAACCTCTCAAGAGGCTGATAGTTCAATTTTTGCTGTAGAATAGGTGGCTGCTGAAACTGCTGGTGATAAAGACGTAAATGCTCTTCCCTTTCCTTCTGAAATGGAGGCAGATTTGTCCAGGTTCCAACACATTGTTTAGCAAAGGTGTTTCCCCATTCCTGTCTGCTGGCAGAAGGCAGATTTCCATCTCCAAAGGAAAAATCATCTCTAGAAACAAGCTGTTTCTGAACAGGTTGCACTGTCTGGACTTTCAGGCACTGGACAGGTGGTCTGTCTTGCATATACTTGTCTCTCTGGCCATTTTCTTTTGTTTCTGCTGTGGCAGCATTTTTGATGATGAAGTCCTTCGCAGTGGGGTTCTTTTCAGAGCTGGGGGACAGATCATCAGTTTTCTTCCTCAGGGGATGGGTTAGCCGTAGGACTCCCTTAACTGGGCTAGCGTGGTGGAACCATGGTGAGTTGGGGTTTCCTTTGTAGGCATGTCCTTTGTTGATTCCCTTGGGGGTAGAGGTAAAAGGGACACTTGGTGGCTGGAGTGCTGCAGGACATGCTTTTGTTTTTGTAGCATTTGAGGGATGCTGGAGGCCTAGCTTCACTTTCTTTGGAGAGCTCTTTTCGCCAGGTGGCAAAGAGGAAGAGTTTTGGACGCGTTTTGGAGATACATTTCCAGCTGTCCGATGCCTGTTTGTGACAGGGGTAGAATATTTAATCCCTTTCTTCAGCTCTTTGACCCTGTAAACGAAGCTGGCTTTAGAAGATGTCATGCCTTCAAATAAATAACAGCATCTTCAGAACAAACTAATGCTTTCACATATTAAAGCTAAACACTGAATTCAACATCATGATCACATGAGCACATCATAGAGTCCCAACAAGGCATAAGCTAGGGTTTTTGGAGTAGTTGCAGTGGGGCCAGTTAGCTCAGGTGATATGTGTACAGAGCTACAGTGCTCTGAGTCAGACTCATCCCTGCAACTGTGAAGAGCTGTGTACCCGGTATCACCCTATCCCCTCAACTGTTTCCTTTACCCTCTGAAGCATCTCTTGTCCTCTTAACGCCAGCACTGCACAGACTGTAATTTACCTCCTCCTGTGTAGGAGGGAGGGTAAAGGACTTGCACACATTCTAGGCAGAACTAGAACACAAAACTAAACCAAAACTTTTGATTGCTGAGGTTAGTAATCCTGCAGTTACAGGGAGCACAATGATATTTTCATCACTAAAAGCTGTCATCAGAAAGGATTTACAAGACCCAGAGAATTTCAAGACCAAATATAAGAGTTGGAACAGGTAAGGACTTTATTTGCACTGTGAAAATTGCGTTTCTTACCTAAATCAACATTTCCAATGCAACCAAAATAAAATGTAACCACAAACATCATACATTACTTTTTTCTTTGTGTTTTTCCCCTTGGCAAGATTGAGCTTCATCACCTACCTGTCAGCATATCGTAAAGTGTTCAGGGTATGCTCTGTAGCTATGTGGCTAGGTGATACATTTGCTATCATACACGTCTTGGAATTGCCAATGAAAGAATCCTTTAGCACCTAGGTTTGGAAGGAAAAAAATAAGATTCTTAGCAATTCATGTACCTTTTATTTCCTGTAAATTAGCAACGTGTACAGAGGCAGTTTAACATGAGTCAGGTGATGCACAGTTACTGTCTCCTCTTCTTTTTTTTTTAATGTAGTCCTCTTGTCTCAATTCTTTGTTTACAATTTAAAATGAATATGAGTGTTAATCAGGGCTCTGAACAAGCCTGTGTCACAAGGGTGCCCATATGTTTTGAAGAATAAAGCGTATGTCACAACTGGAGTGAAAAAATGTTGATGAAATCTCCCATGACTGTTACTGCATAGAAGATGCGAGATTGGTTGCAGAGTGGGTGGAGATGGATGGTAACTGAATGAGCCTGGAAGGTAGGGTTTGGAGTTTTTGTTTGGTTTTAGGTTTTGGTTTATTTGGTTTTCACCATGCCAGTACCCAGGAGGGGGACTGGCAGTTGGCCTTAATTCTGTGATTATCTTTAAAAATTAATGTTTGCAAAAGTTATGCGTTTCTCTTTTCTTCAAGAGTTTAATAGCAGTTAATGAATTATGCCTTTTTAAAAGTTATTATTATTTTTATTTTGTCCTCATTGGGGAAATCTCTACTGTTGCCTTTCTGCTTGTTTTACCTGAGTTAATTTGCTTTGCCGGAAAGGAGTATGCGCATGTTCCTGATCCAACGCCCGAATGCATTCCTTTAGCTACCAAAAACAAAAAATACAAAAACAGATAGGGAAAAACATATCAATCACACACTGGCAAGGAACTGAATTGCATCAAACCTAATGTACAAATGTACTATTTCCCTCATGCACCTTTGACTCCTATCTGATGTCCCTCATAAGAGGAGTTTTTGCTGCCACAGCCACAAATGGCCAGCTTCAGCTAGGTCAGGTATCAGCAGCAGTTTAGCTGCACTCAAAGAGAGCAAAGCTGCAGCACAGAGCACAGCTAGCCCTGCCTGACAGCTCTGTGGGCTACACAAAACTTGGGAAGCTGGGTAAATACACACGTGTTCAGCGCACACAGAGCTCCACACTACCATGGACTTGCCACTGCCTGCACCATAGCTAACAAGTTTGAACCCAGATTGGGTGTACACCAGGCTATGCTGCAGCTTGCAGGACAGGTGTACCCCAGATTCGTATACCTGTAACACCCTGTGAACAGAGCTTTTTGAGCTCCAGCTCTTACAAACGTCTTTCTTCCAAAAAAAGCTCTGCCTGTTATGAAATAAAACCAACACTTTGGACAACAGCAGTGCAAATTTCTTACACCCCTCTGGCAATGTTTTCATGCCTTGGTCGGAGATAGTGTGAGCTCATAAGTACATATTCCTCCCCATACTGACTATAATCTGCAGTCTAGATGTCCCATCTATGTGAAGGTACACTGGGCTGTGTTCAAAGGCAGCTGATCCCAAGCCATTTCCTCTTCACACCAATGTAACGCGCCAAACTCAGCCAAAGGGAAGAGCATGGACCAACACCAAACAATTAGCTGTGAGGGGAGCTGGGTTTAAGCCCAGATTCAAGCCCACACTCAGAAGACAGTATAGATCCAGCCTGTCTGTCTAAACAAACATGTCACTGTGACCTTTGACGGGTGATTAGAACTATACACAAAACAGTGAGAATGAAGCCACAGACTGCCCACAGAGTGGAGATACAGCTACAGAGCTCCCATTAAAACTAACAGAAAACGAGCAGCTAGCTACACCCATGGCTTTCACAGAACGCATCAGATCTTCTTGTTAATAACCATCAACACAGGCAGCTAGAAGTCTTGAGGAAACATCCCTTGGTTTATTACCAGCCTTGGAAAAAGATGTCATATTCAAACTCAAAGATGTGTGCTTTTTTGCCATGTTTCCACTGGAATAAGCACAATAGCATCATGCTCCATATCAAGCCTGGATGCTCTTGAAAATTGGCAGAAATGGACTGGATAGCCACGAGACAAGTCATTTAGAGCAAATATTGAAGGAAAAATAAGCAGATTACAGCATTGTCATGGTGATACTACATTTAAAGCCTATCTACATTCTACATACACCCACTTAAAAATGACACGCATTTCTCACTTTTACAGCATTTTATTAAAAATCACACTTCTAACAAGTAAGAGATTAAACTATTCTAATTTTTTATTCTGCTTCTCATAATTGCTGTATCTGAATATCTTCTACTTGAAATCAACATGAATATTCAAACCAACAGCAAACTTCAAACTTCTGTGTGTTTTAAGGTATGAAGAGAGCATTGTGATCACTGAGGGCAGAGCTAGGTTTTAAAGGCTGCAGGTCATGTAGACTTACCCAAAGATACCTTTTATAGTTAATATGCTTACTACTTGTAAACTGCCTCGGTATTTACTCAGCTTCACACAATACCAAAAAGACACACACTCTGATTTTAAACTTCCTTTTAAAAGAGTTTCATGAGCTTACATTAAGCCTCACTTCTCAGGAATCCTTTCTATTCAGGTCCTGACTCCCCATGCCACTCAGTTATTCACCAGCAAGTACTCAAGAAAGCATGAAGTCCAGAAACACATTTACTTTACACGCTGTCTCCCAGTATGAATGCTAATATTCCACAGTAGAAAAGCCTCTGTGGAAAAGAACATTCTACAATCTCAAAATAGAGCAAGCCACCACCCATTTACAGCACACTACATGGTACAATTGTCTGCACTAACTTCTTGAGTACTGTTGACTCATACTCATTGATTGCATGTCACCTTCAGTCTCACTATGAGAAGCCTTCAGTGTCCTGGTTTCAGCTGCGATAGAGTTAATTTTCTTTCTAGTGGTTGCCGTGTTTCAGATTTGGTATAAAAGGAATGTCAATAATGCATATTGCTTTAGTTGTTGCCAGGTGATGTTTATATTTTTCAAGGACTTTTTTCCAGCTTCCCATGGAGGCTGATAAGGAGCATAGACAGAACAATGGAATGGCAATGGAATATCCCATACCATAGATGTCATGCTCCATATATAAACAAGGTTAGCTGGGAGGCTGAGTACTTGTGATCACTGCTCAGGAAGGTAACAATCCACCAAGTGGTGAGAGTGACTTGTGTCATTATTATTATTATTATTGTTTTCCTTTTCTCTTATTGTTCTATTAAACTGTTTTTATCTCAACCCATGACGTTTTTTTCCTTTACCTTTCCTCCTCCTTTTCTCCCTCTTCTCCCTACCCTTCTAGGGGAGGAGGGAGAACTGTCTGAGTGTCTTCATGGTCCTAGCTGCCAGCTGGGGTTAAACCATGACACCCAGTCATCAGTGAGCTTTGCTCATTTGAATTAAAGGACATGCAAAGTCTTCTGCACAATTTATACTTAGAGGGACTTCTGCTCTATCTTAGATGGCATTTCTCTGCTCCTTGTCCCTCTTTATGTAACTGTGTACGTTTATAAAAGACAGTTTGCATTAAGAGTGTATTTCTTCCTGTTTCCTTCTCCCCACACACAAACTGCTAGTTTCTATGCTCTTGTGTATTTACTCCTTTACTCCTGATCTGAAAGAGAAGTCTGAGTTCAAGCAGTGAAAATAAGCAGCAGGAACAGATGTGCTTTTATGAAACAAATATGGCAATCCCAAGCCAACATCCTCTGGAAGTAAAAGGGACAAAACTTTCTATATAAAATATGGGAAACTTATTATACTATACCTAATGTCCTCCATGCTCTATTTACCTGGTTGGCTGTAAGAATGGATTAAAAAGACTTTATTTGCATCACAAAATCTTTTCCCTCTTAAATTGTTTTTCAGGCATGAGACAAATTAAACTGGACACGCTTGGTTATTTTTTTCCCCTCCATGGAATACATACGTATATTATTCTGTGGTTCATTTTCATCCTAAAACACATGCTAATAATCAAATACAAAACCGTCCCCAGACATGCTAGTAGCTTACTGCTAAAAGACTCTGGTTTATTTCTGCTCCTTCCATTTTTGTTTGTCGATCTGAGTCTCTGGCATCAGCTGCCCTTTCACTGCCAGCCAAGTCAATGAATGATATCCTAGAAAAAACAAAGTTGCATTTATCTTAGGGCCTTTTTTTTTTTTCTTTTCCTTTTTCTTTTTTTTCTTTTTTAAACCAGAGGGCTGCAACACATGACATCAGAAGAACGATTAGAAATAACTCCTTTTGAACAAAAAGAAATACCCACTGGAAATATCTGAGGCACCAAAATAAGCATAGCAGCAGGAACAGTGTCAGAGCATCCTGACACTAACACAATCATAATCGAAAGTATAATTGCATGTGATGAGAGTGCTCCACAGTTTAATGGATAAGCTGTTTAACACACAACACATTCATCTCTCCAGATAATCACTGTGCTTGTAGCTTCCTAAGTACACAGTTAAAGACATGGTAAATTTCTTGATTCTCCTTCCAGGTAAAACAGACAACTGCCCTGTCAAATAGGAATTCAAGGCAATATGAACAGAAATTTCCAGTGTAGTAATACACTGAAGTTTCAGTGTTCCTTTTCCCTTCCTTCCACAAAACCCCATTACACCCTCTCACGTTTCCCATCTCTGGGTGCCAGCTGCTGTACTGACTGTTGCAGTGTATCTTTGTCTTTGCCCTTCTTTTTCTGGAACAGCCCTGACTTCTCTTACAGGCATATCTTGGGATCCTTTCCCCACTCCAGCTCCACCTTGCTTTCAGTAACAAAAAACATGGCACACATGCCACACCTACCTGACCACATACACTTCTATTTCTACGCCTGCCTGTTGTGCCTTTTCCTCTCTCCACTATTTGTGGCTCTTCCATTTTGCCTTATATTTAAAATAAGATCCTGGGAAACAAGACTGCATGGTAATTGCTGGAAGGGTGTGTCAGCATGGTTTTTTGACGCTCAATCGAGACCTCTTTCCTCAGACCTGTTTCTTGGGGTTGTTTAGTCTGGAGAAAGACTGACTGAGAAGAGGCGCAATTACAGTCTCAAATACGTAAAATGGCTGCTACAAGCATAAATAAACTGCTCTTTTTGTCTGCTGCAGATAGCATCAGTCACACTCTCAAATTATCAGAGAAGTTTAGGCGAGGTACTATGATTCCTCTGACCAAAGGCAAACATCCCTAGTAGAACCATCTCCACCTGAGCTAGTCATCCCAGGCTCCCTTTGTAGTCAATTACAGGACAGAGGTGCTTTGAGGGGCAAATGCATCTGACCTAATTTAGATGACTCTGTAGAATGGCATGAATTGGATCCCAGAAATGACTATTTCTTTCTACTGACTTCAAAGGTGACAAGCTCACGTGGGGATAGGCCCATTGCAGACATCTACCTTTAAGCCAGATTAATGCCAGACAGGAAAGGCTTTCTAACACTGAAGATGAAGGGATGGATTTGATTGCCAAACTCCTTCACTGGAAATTTTTACAAACGAGTTTGACAAAGCTCTCACAGATGTGGCTTAAGCACTCTCCTTGGTAACAGAGAAAGGACTGTGAAACTTCTCAAAGTCCCTTTGAACCCCATCTTCTGATGTAACTCACAGCTGCCTACTAACTTAACACCTCCTTTTTTTTGTCTCCTAGATGTCTCTGGGCTCAACTTCTTCATCAGCCCTGACTGCTCCCACTTCTAGTCTTACCTTCCAAATGTCCTGTTGGCTGTGTCTTTAATTTGGATTTGGATGATAGCATGAGATCGAGAGGAATCTGAGTTGACTCCGGTAGCTCCTGTGCTACGTTCTTTTCCCCCCTTCAAAATCACCTGCAAAATATGGAGGACATAATCCAAGCAAATTGTAAATAAAACCACAATCTTTCAGAAAGAAATCTTGTCCTCCTAAGATGAGGTAACATTAGGAGGAATGGTTCATTACAGCTTTAAAATGTGGTGCAAGGCAGATGTTAAGTTAGACTGGATGCCTTCCAATGTGCCTTTCAGAACTTAGATGTACTAACTTGCAGTGACACTATGGAGCTTAGAGAGCATACTGCAGATAAGAAGTTGTTGCATTGCACATTCACTCAGATTTGAAAAATATCCTAACTATAAAATTAAAAACAAAGGTATGGCAGAAATGAAAGAAAGTAAGACTGCAGACATAACCTAAGATACTCTTTGTTGTGTTCTTTTAAAATGTCACTTTCTCATGTAATAGATGGGTAGTGTTATGCAGAAAGTTACACACAAAACACAAAGTTCCAACACCTTTCTCCATTTCCATAACTAAAAGAAATTATGGCAGAGTAAGGAACAAAGTTAAAAGATCAATTATGCTCAATACAACAATAAAATAAGAAAACAAGGGAGAGAGGCACAGCAGAAGGACAAAGGTTCATATGATGACATACGAATCAAGATAATTCTCTTTTGCAAACTTTTAAGGACTGTCGCAGAAAGTCTAGCAGCCACTGCAGCAGGGCATTCATAAGACAGTCATTAGTTTTGTTTCTGGTTGTAAGAACAAATGAAAATACTATCTAGCAAAATCAACACATTCTCAGTTGACAGATGTGCATTATTCATGCCTTTCAGTGGCCAGTTCTCAACCAGCAACCTAACCACCTGCTGCAGCTCCCGAGCATTATGTTAGTGTTAAATGCAGATAATTTCTGAACCAAGGCCAACATCAATGAATAGTGAATAACTAGGGATGTATTCAAGACTCTTCCCATATATCTGTTGCAGACTATTCAGAAGCTCTGAGTCAAGCCAGTGACATTTCTGTGTTCAAAAGGGCCTGTGGACAATATAAAATTATTTTTTTGCCAAGATACCTGTAAGAATAAAGTTATTTAATAGCTCTTCTGTGTGTGGAATGTGATAATACAGAGGAACGTGTTAATAAACCATATAGCAAATTTACACTCTAATTTGCAGAAGCATCACCAGCATGTCCCGAAGCTTGGAGTTAACGGGAAGATCAAGAACAAAATTAAATGGAATATAAGTGGGCAACACCATGCCAATTTTAATGAGTCAATTACACTATCAGTGACTTGTAATTTACACTTCCTTACTGAGAAAGAAATTAAACTATGCAAAGTCAGCTTGCTTGCTGCAGGACAATGCAGAATATCTGCCAGTTCCCTTTTAGGGCTCAGCCAGGCAGGGAAGGAAAACTGAAGCCTTGCTTGTGCTGAACGTCAGCTACCATTTAAAGCTCCTAATTTTACTTGGCTGTTAACACCCATCATTATCTAAGCAGTGTCTTAATTCTAGTTCAGATCAATATCTCAATCTGAAGTCTTTTCTAATTTGTAGTTCTATTAATTTTCAAATTTATATTTTTTTCCCCACATCCAAGTACCTTTAATACAGAAAATTTAAGTTCATAGAAGCCAAATAAACTGGGAGAAAATACTTATCCAGCTTTCAGGGTCCCTTGCTGGGACACTATCTAATTTCTGGAATAGTGATAGCAGTCTATTTCTTGGCAAAGATCTTTTCATAAGTAGTGGCAGCAGAATCAACAGGTGTAAATCAACACTTGAATGTCTCTAACACAAGCCACAGTGACCCAAGAAACCTACTGAATAAAGGAACTTTTAATAGTGCTCCTCAGTGCTCTGCTGGGGTTGAAAATTTCAGAACCTTCAACAGAAATATACAAATGTACTACACAACAAATAACAATCTCTGTAAATGATATATCTCACAAATCAGCAAATCAGGGTGTAGAAGACAAAAGTAATCAAAAACGTAGAGGTTACCTCCAATAGTAGATCTACAGAGTCCACCTGCACCTCACGCAGTCCAACTATTTGAACGACATGCTTGCTATCTTCCCTTGCAAAAAGTCTGAAAATTAAATAGTGCAGAAAGGAGATTTCTGAAACCTCAGATTGTATCAATGAAAACACATTTCAGTGCCATGACAATGTGAAAAAGCAATCAAGGCTACTAACTGGGGGGAGCATCACTGTCATTCATTCATTTTCAGACCTGAAGATGTATTTCATTTATGACATGTACCACTGACATTTCACTGTTAGAGAGACACTAGCAATGCATTTCTGCTAGTTCAGGAATATAATAAAGCAGGGAAGTAAATTATCATGTTTACATTTTAGAGTCCCTGTCTCTCTTTAAACAGCATCTCAGGCTTCTCTAGGAAGTTCAGACTGTAAGTTATGCTCTGTTCAAGTTCTCAAGATTTTTGCACAGGATTTTAAAGCAGCTCCCATAGCCATAGAGTCAGATTTCAGAGCACCTCTGATATGAATCACACAAAAGCGGTATACAGTAAGAATACAGACATGATGCACATGCGAGGAAGTTTAATCTTCTCTTTCAATGACATGTAAGATAGCTAATGGACATGCAGAAAATATAAGGACATTCCTTCTTCGTTAGTAAATCGACTCCTTACGTAGCACATTACATTACCTGCTCCTTAAAGACTGTTTTGGAGAAAGGGAACACACGTGCACGGAAAGAGGTGCTTCCTTTGTGAACAGACGCTCCCTTCCCCAGGTACAAAGCCTTCCTCTTGTGCCCTCCAGCGCGCTCTAAGGATAGTGCTCTCCAGGTTTCTAAAGGCCTCCAAGCTAACAGGTAACATTCTTTCAAGATCACTCTAAAAAGATTTCACTGCTGAGATCTTAACTGACTGTTATTTTGAAATTTCAGACCACAGTGATTTTTTTAATACCAAGTAGGTACTTAGTTGTTCCAATTTCCATTCCAGATGGAGCTCCTGTAGGAGTATATGTGCATCCAAATGAGCCGAGGGCTGAAGTGCTACTACTGAGGGTGATGGCAGTGTCACCTGCAGAAGCTCGCTCCAGTTGAGTCACTGGGCTGCCGGCTAAAGGTGCTCAGGCAGAAGGCGAGCAGACCCTGCAGTGTCAAGCACAAGTGGGAGATCAAAAACTTCAGAGACTAGTGTGGCAAGATACAAAGCCCCACCGGCACAGCAGGAGGGACAGCCAGAGGTTATGTTTGAGCAGGGAAAGACAGGGACTGCACAATGGTTGGCATAACTTCTGGCCATAGGAACATTCTTTCTGTGCCTACAGATGTTCAGCGATTGTATTATTATAGTGTAAGCAAAAGAGCATGAGCTTATATTCAGCCATAGGTCCTTATTCTTACTTATTTGCCCCCGCCCCTCAAATTAGTAAAAACCAGGAGCCCCTATCAATGCCACAGTATTTAGTGTCAGAATCTGCCTTCCTCTCTAAGTAGTTCCTAAGAATAACCCTAATTAACTACATAACATTTACTATAAATGGTAACAAGTTAAATGTAATTGCATGAAATTGTAACTAGTTTATAAACAGTAACCAAATAATTCATAACCATAGGTTTATAGCAAAACATGTTTTTATTTAAATACCTCTTCCTTCCATTTAGCAGGTCATAAAGCTGTCCACAGTAGATCTCATAGAAACTGATCAAAACAAGGAGATCTTTCCTTGACTGTGGTGCTTCCAGGTGTCTAAAGATGTCCTTGGCAGCCAAGGCGTAGAGTCCTGGGTTCCGGTGAGTACCTATCATAGTGTAAGTCTTGCCAGCACCAGTCTGCCCGTATGCAAAGCAGGTTGCGTTGCCTCTGTGAAGATAATATTTTTAGTGTCACATCCGATTTATCCCTATCTATTAAAAAAGATTCTGCAACGTCTGTATCTATCTATAGTGATTTCTTAGCAATGAAGTTTGGCTTGCTATCCTATCTGGGAAACTGCAAAACACATAACAATGATTCCCAAGCATGTCCTATGGAGAGCTGGTGTGTCACAAAGTGCCGCCTCGCTTCCTTTCTTCCAGATTCCAAAAATGCATTTAAGGGAACTAAGAATTCATTATTGTTCTTCCAGCTGTTTAGACACAGCAGAAGTATCATAGGATTATGAATGGGTATCCTACTGATTATGAATCACAGAGAAAAATGACTGTGACATGAGACCCAAAACAGCCACAAGTCAGGTTCTGTGCACATTGTACTTGATGAAAATTAACACCACGGCACTATAATTTACTGACCAAGGTTACTTAGTCTCAGGCTGCAGTCCTGCTAAATCAATCTAAAGGCTTGTTGTTGCCTAGGGGAAGGTCTTGCTCTTCCCTTCCTCTGCTCCCAGCTGTGTGACCTACCCCACTGACCCACGCCTCCCTGTGCTGGCTCTGGTGTTTGACTTTACTGCACTGAAACAGCAGAAAGCTTTCCACTTTTTCACAAGCTAATTTTCTGCTGTTTCAGTGATTTAAAGTACCTCACAGAGTATCACGGAATATGCCCAAATTGGCTTCACCTAACCTATGAGAATGTGTCTCATGGGGGTAAGGAAGAGGATCATCCACTTTCAGTGGCAGAGAGTTGTTTGGTTCACTCACTGTTTGGTTCAGCCTTGGCTTCTTCCAGATTGCTCCAGCTTTATCAACATATGACCTTAAGATTATAGTGGCAATGCACATACGATTCCAAGGATGTCTCAGGATACAGCCCAAACTGCACTTCAAGGCCATCTAAGTTGAGGTTACTGCATGCCTACTTTTCCTTCCCCATTCTTGCTCTTATACAAGCATTGAACCCACAAGTATGATGTGAACAGATTCAGGGAACTGAATCAGCCAAAAAAAGAAATACTACAGAACAAATTATTTACTACCCCCTCACCTTAAAAAAAAAAAAAGACTTTTTAGCTGGCTCAGTACCCTGGCAGAGAAATGGATAAAAATGTAGGGCTGCAGTAAGCACAGTGAGCAATTTCTTGCCAATTTCTTAGGTTGCAGAATTAGCTCTCAGATTAGACCAATGCCAGTGAAGGGGATACAGCAGGAGGGACAGAAAAGTTAGGGAAAGCTGAGAAAAAACAGTGGCATGCCTTTTGGTGTCATTACTGGATTAGATGTAATGTGATGTGAGCTGTGCCTTTAGTAGTTATTACACAGCAAGCTACAAGCCTCTTTCTCCTTTTTCACTTTCCTTTCCTCAAAAGCATGATATTCTCTGTCTCTGATGATGATACTTGGAGATTTTCAGTAAAAGAATGCTCCATTTTGTTAATTTTCAGCATGGATATGTAATCCTTTCCTTCAAAGACTCAAAAACGTAATTATGTTCAAGCTTGTTACTTTGCACGAAAATAGGATCACTCATGTAAAGCCATCATCAATTTCGCATTACTCAGGAAGTATGTAGTTATGATTAAACCTCGAAGAAAACATAAATGGATAAAATAAAAGTAAATCACAAGGTTACTAATAATTTCTATTGCCCTGTGAGCTGTACAAATACATGCAAACATATCTCACAGCAGTCTCATGAAAGAGGCAATATTATTCCTCTACAGATGAGTATGCTATACCACTCAAAAG
Organism: Anarhynchus alexandrinus; assembly: GCA_008711295.1. NCBI lineage: Eukaryota > Metazoa > Chordata > Aves > Charadriiformes > Charadriidae > Anarhynchus > Anarhynchus alexandrinus. Next base: position 1,344,262 of record VUYV01000015.1, on the reverse strand, counting down.
CCTTTGTTAGAGTGGAGATTAGACTTCAGAAATCCTGGCACATATTTTTTCATTCTAGGTTGGCCATGGTGTCTCTTTGTTCCACCTGAGATCCAATTTTAACTTCCCCAGTGATTCAGATTTCTCACCAAATGTGAAGAAAGTTTTCACTGATTTATGTTGTCAAAATTACAAAGACATTCTAAAAGGGGGAAGGTATGTGGCAAAGGTGAAATGAAAGTATTTTTCAAAAGATGAAAAGCATAAAAGGAAAATTAAAGCAGTTTATGAAATTGGAAAACAAAAAGACAAAAAATAACAAATGTAAGCGCTGATGCCCTACCCGTTAAAAATATGCTGAATGAGAGGATGAGCTGTCTTCATATACACATCCTGATTGGTACATGACTCCCCAAAGACTTCATCAAAATAAAAAACATGCTGAAAAATAAATATGCTTTTTACATGAAAATGAATGTTTCACTTCCCCTTCACCCCCACTCAAAGGTAAATTTAAATACTGAAGTCTTTCCAGTGACTTCATATGGCTGTGGATCAGCTACAAAATGATCTAGCACATTTAACATGCAGCATGACATATGCAGCAACACATCACTACGACTTATCAAGAGACTGAGGGTAGGGGGAAAAAAAAAGGAAGCAAAGATGCCTTAATTTCCAATCATTCTGAAGCAGAACATACCACAGCCTTCTGACAGGGAAAAAAAAATAAGAAAAATGCTAATTAAAGAAAACCCTCATCTATTCCTGAAATGAATCAGCCTACAGATGTACAGTAAGACTATAACAGTAAAAAGAACTCAGTCAGCTCTTGACTCTCCCAAAATTAGTCCTCAGTTGTCATTAATTGCCTCTGTTCTGCAGACTTAAAAACTTTTTGTATGGCAGAGAAGACAGAAGCTATTCCTAAGCAAAGCTGGATTGTATCATCTCAGAAGGGGGCAAGAAAACCCAAAACTTCCCATGCTCCCGATCTGACCCAAAGCAGCAGGGTCTCTGGAAACACTGCAACAGCATTCATTTATGGGCTCCTTCTAGGTTAAGAATAGTGTTTATAGGGACAGTCACAAACATCACATTTTCAAGAGCTTCCAAGGACTGGTGTCTAACATTGCACTCTAATAAATTCACTGCAGTGTAAATTAAGGTGGTAGAACTCTAGGACTGAGAATCATTTCAACGATGCACAAACAAACCACACCAGTGGACAGGCTGATTAAACCAGGGAGTCTCAGCAGCTACACTTGTCTCAGAGGGCAAATATGCTCTGTGACGGGCCTGAGCTTCGGGTCCCCCCACCGTGGAGCCTGAATATGCCCCACCACCTCCCATATGTGCTGTACCCCTTGCTGTCCTTTCTATAGGAACCGGAGATGGAGGCAGGATGAGTAGCCAGACTTGGAAGCAGGGAAGTTCTCCTGGGTCCTACAGAATAGACACAGTCTTTGCCATGGGGTACCTTTGTTTGGACTATATTGATTGATGGCAAGATTTTGTTTGTCTGTACTGGCATAACAAAATTAATTATCTGTTATTTCAGCACTGAGATACTGAGATGATAAGCACTGTGTAAATGCCAAGTATCGGTAGGCAGATGGAAGGAGTGGGGTGGAGTCGCTGTTATGTGTTGCACCATAAAAGGTGGTACATGAACCGGACCCGAGAGAGCTGCAAACTACATTTTTACTGGATACTCCAAACAGTTGTTCCTAAGACCTAGACTGAAAAAATAACACCCAGTAGAGTGAGAATGGCTTGCTGCTCTCTAGAAATCAGTTCTGCTCCTGGTGCTGTCAGTCAAAAAAGAGAATTTGAACTATGACAGTACAAGGTATTTGGGATTAAGAAACAAAGACCAAAAGGGAGCTTAATTTTCAAAAGCATTTGAGAACAAAGGAAGGGAGGGGATAAGGGTGTATGCAATTCACTGAAACAGACCTACAGTGCTGAAATAGTGAAAAGGGAACTCCTCACTGAAGTACCCTGGAAAGCTATCAAGAGACTGCAGCAGGCAATTCTCCTGCAGCAACAGCATGTAGCAGAGGATTTTATTTTGCCACATGCAAAGAAACCTGCAAGAGACATGCTTTTCAGGCTTCAAATTTGGGCTCGGGTTTTCTGCCACAGACAGAATTCACATAAGTGAGAAGCAATTCAAATATAGTTATGCTGAGCTTATAGAAGAGCCCACCACCTATTTTAGTGCAAGAAATGCAGACAGCCCTTTTCTGTTTCCCCTCATTGAAACTTGAAGCACAGTTTGCTTTATCCCACCACGCAAGTGATTGGCCCATAAACACAACACTCAAGTGGAGCATGTTACCTGTAAAATATATTGGGTGAGATCAACCGCCTCCTTCTTCTCATGAAGAAGCAGGGTTTCTTTATCTTTCACTGTGATGATATTAACCTCCCCACGTCGCTCTTCTCTCAGGCCTAGAGGACGTTTTCGAACACACACTCTGATTTTTTCACTCTCTGTCCATGGAGTCTCTTTCTCAGAAGTACTGGATCTACAAAGATAATGTAGGTTTAAATTTTAAAATCGGGTTACTACAGAATGTAGAATATGCATAAATCTGTTAGCTTTACCAGTTTCGTTTTTAAAGACATTTTTGTCTTTAATGGCTTATCAAAAAAAATCCCTCAAAACACATCTTATTGTTACACAGTGAAGTTTCTGCTGTTTTTTCCTAAATAGACTGATTCGTTTTGTGCACTTCTGTTAAAAGAATAGTTGTGTTTATACAGCTACATTCCTGAACTTGTTGCTGGACTGGCATATTTTCAGTTGTCCACAAGCATGTGATTGAAGCTGGCATAATATGCAAGTTAACTTTATGAAATTTAATCTTGCTGAAATTATATGCAGTCATGATTAGTCACTTAATAATGTATAGATAAATGTATGACCAGATCTTAAAAAGGAAAGGGTATTTAGTTTCTTTTCCTCTCATACTGACTTTTCATTCTTCCTATTACAGGCCGTCAAACAGGTTACAAGCAAGCGACTCAAGGGAGTAAGACGGTATTTTACTTGTTACGAGTAAAACAACTGGGAAACAAGACAGTATCACTGTGTTCCTATTCAGCTCAAAGAAAATTGAAAATATTCATCTTGTTGTTGTCTCCCCTTTGGTCTTTCTTCATAAAAAAAAACTACGTGGTTTAAGATCACAAGCAAAATTGTGCTTTTGTGTTTTGTCAAATCTACTTTAGTTCCCTTCCGGATACCTCAGAAACACAAGGTCATTTCGTGTTTCATTGATTAACCTGCTGTGTAAAAGCATTTTGTGATGCAGCATATAGAATATGCTTGAATTCAACCAAAATTTATTCATTCTGCCTTTCCCTTTTTCAAGTTGTTTTCAGCCAGACGACTAATGATTTTCAGCCTGGATTTGAATGTCAATTTGTGAGAAAAAAATAATTTAAATCAAGCCCCAACTTGCCCAAAAGTAGTGTTTCTGCCATGTCCAAATGCCCTTCCAAAATCGCAATGGAAAACTAACATCTACCAGAAGTCCAATAAATTAAAACCAAATCCACAAATTACTCAATATCTCATTACAACTACAAGCTTGTAGTATCATTGCTGTTGTGTTGCATGATTCCCCTGAAGCATACGATATGCAGATACATATCTCAAGATGAAGTTTGCGAAGACTACACATCAGCAATCTTTACTTGTAACTGGAGTCCCTTTAATTTTAGAACAGCTTTTGCATGCAGACCAGGATCAGGCCCTGCGTTTAGATGGAAAATTCTTTCCCCTGAAAAGAAAGGCAATGATACTGTGAAATAAGATGCTTCATAAGCTAGTGTGAGCTTATGGATATCACTAGGCACCAAATGTTGTCCAACAAATGATCAGAGGCTCTGAAGTTTATTTCTCATGTCACAGGCTTGATTGGGTGACCTACAGAAAGAGCCTGTTGAGCTCTAAGAGCCTGAAGAAGGAAGGACTGATTACAGGATTTGCAGAATTGAAAAACTGAAGACTTGGTGTCTGTATGGGAACAGAATGCATTTTAATTCTATATGCTAAACCTGAAGTTTAGCTTTTCTATTAATTTTTCTTAAATAGAAATTGTATTTCATAACAAATTTTTTATTGCAAAAAAAAAAAAATCTTGACACAGGTCATCAGAAACCTGATCAGGCAGTAGGTCAGAAGAATCACTATGCCCTGTCTCCTACAGGGCTGCCACTTGCTGTGGGCAAATACAAAATATATTTAAACATATTAAAAGAGCTCTTTATCTTCTAGTGGGAGGTATCCCTGCCTATGGCAGGGGGGTTGGAACTCGATGATCTTCAAGGTCCTTTCCAACCTAAACCATTCTATGATTCTATGATCTTTCTGCCATCTGAAATCATGCCAGTGTTCTCCAATGTTTCTCATAGATGAGACTAGATTAGCCTTTGCAGTGGTCAAATCACAAGGTGACAAGGGAACTCCTTCAGTGAAGGAGTTTGGCACTTGCAAAACAGGAATCACAAACTCAAGTGTCAGCAGACTGGCCCGAGCCTGGAATGCACAACACGTACTCTGTGGTCAAAACAGGAGAAAGAGAAACTCAAGCATGTCAGGAGGAGGATGCAGAAAACCCAAAGGATGAACCATAACACTAGGCACAGAAGAATGTGCTTAACAAAAGAGAGAACAAGAAGGAAAGAAAGCGAGAACAATGGAGAATGTGGCTTTAGCATGTTCTAAATGCTAAATGCTAGCTTTAGCACAGGATTAAAAATCTTGAACTTCTCTAGCTGAGCCATTAAAAAATTATAAAATATAAGCTACTTGCCGGCACTATGAATCCTGCCCTTTTAGTTGCACCTTGGCTCAACTTCTAACATGGACAGAGAATACACTAAGATGCTAATATATGTAGAAGGTTTGTGCACTTCTCTGGAAGGTGGGAATGATTTTTTTTTTTCCTAACAAAGGGGAGTTATAAACCTCTGTCTTGCATTTCATAGTTCAAGTGCTCTAACTACTATGTCACCTTAGTACTCTTCCACTGTGGCAACAGCATTTATCCCTCCAGGCTACATGCATGCTCAATGGGAGTTGTAACTGACACCCTGACTCCTCCAGGGATCCTTGCGTATACCGAATCTTTCCCCATGGCTTTCCCAGACCAAGTCCCAGCCTCATACAGCTACCTCTCTTCACCGCATTTTAAAACAAAATTGCCACAACTGCATTGCAATGAGTTAGATGCTGGTAGTATGTGTGCAGAGGGGTATGTGCTCTGCTGCTGAATCAGGAAAAAAGATATTTTGTGCTTTAAAAATGTTTCCAGGGTAGATTTACCAGTGGTTCAAGATAACCATAGCCCCTCTGTTACCAAGCACTGGGAAAACTATGAAAGCTACAGATCATGTGCTTGGGGAGCAGCTGCAAGGCATCCCTCTCACCACCATGTCCGTATCCCATCCCACTTATATTCATTCTGTTTCTTTTTAAAGCTGGAGTTCAGAAATTTCTTTATGAACAAATACAGCCATCACCATATATATCCTTTTTACTGGGAAAAACTTGAGAAACTTATCAAAGCACAATACCATATTTCGGAAAAATAATATTTTGCAAGATAGCCTTGTGGAAAGAAAAAGAGAAAGAAAGATTGGCCAAAACACCAAGAAAACAAAGCCTTATATCCTGAAAGACAATAAAGACTATTCTTAGACAGCCTTGGTGAGTAGCAGCTGGAGAAATTCAGCTGATTCCTTCTACCAGACTTGGAGAGTCGTAAGTGCTTATTAATATCTCTCTTCTCTACAAGATTTTGCATTGCTCTCTAGTGGTAGGATTGTTTATTTGGAGGTGAGGAATACAGATTCTCCTCCACAATGAAAGAAGAATTAATTATGACTAACATGAAATATAGCCAAATAAAGGCAACTGATTATTACCTGATACAGGAATGAGGTAGTCCGTAATTATACCCTGAAATATGAGTTATTCTTTGTATGATAGGAGCTTCAGAATCCCCCAGGAGAGGAGCAATATCATCAGAAACTGTTGGACAGCTCAGATCCTTTTTTGTGCTTATTCCAGGAGTATTTAGGTCTCTTCTATTTAATCTGATCAGCTCTGAATCATGTGGTTTAATGTGTCCCAACATTTCCTCTACACTGTTCTTCTTGTCATTGGCACTGAAATCAGATGAACCATATGATTCAGATTCAGAGTCCTTAACTGTTCCATCATTTTCTTCAAAAAATGACTCAAAACGCAGCTGTCTACGGGGACCTGATCTGGTCACCTGAGGCTGAATGAAAAGGCCACTTGGTTGAAAATCTTGCTTGTTTAAGTCTGCAATGTCTTCCTCTTGCATAATTTTGATTATTCTAATGAGCTGAAAGAGTCGTTTGCGGTCATTCATGTCATGGACCCCCAGTTTGGTATAATCTTTCATGGAAACCTTGGCAAGCTCATCAATCTTCTGAAGACCGAAGGCAGCAAAATGGGGATAGTATTTCTCAAGTTCTGCCTCACAAAGACATTCATAAAGGCATGATGCCATCTTCAAGCTAAAGTCTACAACAAATCAAACAAAGTAAATATTAGAATCATATGAAACACTACATCTGACAAAGTTACTAATGAAGAAGCTACACATTTCCTGATTCCATTACCTGCAGTTAGGCTAGAAGCTTGTTTAAATTCAAGTTTACAATACACTAGACTGCCAAACACTACAGAATATAGCAATAACAACAATAAAAACAATAAACGGAACATGAAACAAATATTTTATCTATGAAACTATATTTTAAAATTATAGACAATACACAATAATGTGTAAGAAATGCACAACGCAGTGTTACTTACTGCTGCAGAGTTCCTAAACGCCTGATGTCTCCTTGATGAATGCCACGGCTACTGAAACCCTGTCCTCAAGCTACAGAATGTAAAATGCCTAATTTTAGACACTCAATCTAATATCAGGGCATGTGGTCTAATGTGTTTCAGCTATCCCTGGTTAACTAACCAAAGGAGAAGAAATTGCATTTGTCCTCACCTCAAGCTGAATAATTAAGACCATTCATCTTACAGATTAACTACACCAAAGTTGTAGTTTTGTTGCATAACTTTCTCCTGTATGTCATGAATCTTGTGAGCATTTCTAAGTGTCCTTGACAGATTAACCAAAACATTCTGCGAAATCTGAAACACAGAATTTCTCTAAATCTATATATGCTACTGGAACGCCATACTTGCATTCTTGGGAAACCCAAAAAAGCAACAAGCATCACTGAAAGGTATGCCAAAAAACCCTCAACTCCTTTACTTATGTCTCCCTAGCAATGCATTGTGCAGCTGTCTGGATCCAGATGGATTAATATCTGCAGATATTTTTACTTGTTCCATAAAATTGAAAAACGATAGCACTTCAAGTATCTGTTGCCCTCTGCCTTCTTATATCTTTGTTCAGTCTAGGACTTTAGCAAATGCAGCTCTTACTCATGTTTGGAGGTTACACTACCGTTCAACAAAACCAAGTTACTTAAGACTTAAGTTACTTGTAATTCAGGGTGATTTCTTTGGCAGAATTTTCAAGCATCTCTACAGTAACATTATATAAGAAAATAAGGTCACTAAATATCACTCCCAAATTGGACTCCATATTGTTAACAGATTATGTTGAAATAATAATAACAACAACAAAACAATAAAGATTATATTAAAGTGCTGATTGTATAAGTTATTACAGAGGCCAAAAAGGTGCTGTAGAGGACATCTAAAATGACTTAGAAGCTACAGTCTAAGCTGTTGACAGTTGTTAGCCATAATAAAATTATGACATTCAGCAGTAACAAGCTTCAAGACAAAAACATTGGTATGTAGGTGGACTTATTTAATGTGTATGCAAAGCAATTCTGAATCCTGAGGTAAAGTCAGACCCATTACAGAGATCGCTAGATTCTGGGAGGTGGAAATCAAAACTGACAGAGAGGATAGCAAACCCAAAGATGACACATGTGCAAGGGTTTTCACAAGCATTCAAAATTTGCCAACTTCTTTAACAGATAAAACTTCACAGGAACTTCAGACTTCATTTAAAGAAGGGTTACGATTTTTTTTAAAAAAAAATGCTTTTCTTACATAAGGTAGCTTAAAATATCAAACCATTACAGGGCCTGTGTAAGTATCAGTATGCACTGCTATGGGAAACTTCTTTTGTTTGATGAAAGGAGCAGCTAAAACACAAAGCTGAGATACCAATCTCAAGGTACTGAGAATCTGTTAAAGATGAAAGCAATCCAGCAAATTTCTTTCGTCTATTCTCACTCTGTATTCTAGACTACACTTATATCTTTGTATATGCTGAAGTTAAATACTGAGTGGCCAAAGACTAGTGCAAGAACTAATTTGGTGATAACCCCTGTTTGAATGACAATACTGAGCACAGGAGAGAGACGAGAGGGTAAAAAGCAAAAAAAATTGAGACACTTCTCAAAACAAGAGCAGCATACATAGGGAGACAACTAAGAATTTTAAGCTCAAGGTTCTAATTAAAAATTAAACTAAATATATTTAAACAGCTAGAAATGAGTGTACAGACAGATTTCCATTATGTGGGGTAACAAGGGACTAAGATTCTCAAAATACGGAAAATCTAAGTAATATAGGTACTGCAGAACATACGTGAAGGTTAGTACAGAGACATGTAAGCAGCTCTGCACAGCTTATTGGCTAAGGCTCTGTGCCGTGTAAAAGCAACTAAATGGCTTCTTAATGACAGCTGGCCCGGGAAGTAATATAACTGCTTCTGCTTCCCCAGATATAATAAATCTTACTGGATCTAAGTGGTTTTGGGAGATAACTCCAGTGTCTCTCCATCCATAGAAGACCAACTTCACAACTGAGGAAACCTAGTCCGAACATTGACTAATAAAGAAGTAGCAAATTAATTAACCATGGAAAAAAATTAAGCAAACGTCACGGTGATGGATTCCAGCATTTCTGATTAGTTTAAAACTCAAGATTAGACAATTTCCTAAAAGATTCAGTCTGGTTCATACGCAAGAGAATTCAGGGGAAATTGCAGCTGTCAGTGAAAACCTTCCAGCCTTATAATCGCCAATGCTCCAAAAGAAAGGAGCGCCTTTCTCCTCATTAAAAGAATACCTTAATTCATTTAACACTGTACAGTCCTTTGTGTCTGAAGACACTGCTTCTAAAACAGATACATAATTCTTCAAAATAAATTGGCTTTGTAAAGAAATAAGAGTATTGGTAGGTTTTCAAGAATCCTAAACTGTTAATCATAATGCCATCTTCTGGCAAAAAGAGAGAATACTTTTACTTTTTTACAATAAAAAACAGCCAGCATTCCCTCAGTTCTTGTCAGGATCTAATTTTGTTTGTTCATCTGAAAAGAGGATTGAGACAAAAGCCTAAGACTTCTTAAAATGGTTGGATATAACATAGGTTTGAGAAAGAATACGGTATGGAGGTATAATTCTCCATGAGCACTCAGTTATAAGGTCAGATAGCCTCAGGTCTAAGAACAACTTTTCACTCAATCTATATTATTCTTCGCTGTTCAGTGGTTGCTCTTCTCATTTCAGCTGGCAGAAAGACTCAGCCTCAGTTTGAAATTTTCACCACCTTCTCACACAAGAGACCTACTTTGCCAGTGACAAAAAGATGCTGAAGCTGGTCAGTGAAACAGTGAAGTCAGCAAAGTCCAGAGCTTCTTTACTTACTAACACACAAGCTAGCAGCGAGGGTGAAACAGTTAAGAGTGATACACCTCACTGCTGGAACATGGGGGGCGTCTGAACAGGGGACCAGTCAGTCAACCTATCATCTTTGTGTGGCAAACCCGAGTTCTCTACAACTCATTTCTTATGCAAAGAAGTTTTACAAAGATCTTAAAAGGCTGCCAGATGCTCGTAATGGATAAGTACTTATTGTAAAAAAGCATTAGAATTTTATATAAAGGGACCAACTCAAAGCACAGAATAAGATCATAGCTTGTCATCAGAGAATTCCTCCTCTGTTTCAGTAATAGAGGTTTTTTAAAGGTCACAAAGCTGGGGAAAAAAGAAAAGTAAGGCACAAATAGTAGAAACGAGTGGTTACATTTTATGTATTTTGAAGGAAATTAACTTACCACAAAATTATGCTCTAGGAGCTGATCCTCCATTTTAAAATGCTTTTATTTATTAATTAGCTCTTACATAGGTCTTTTCATTCTCAATGCACTTTTCAAAGTGGAGAAAAGGCTGGCCTTCAAAGATACCCACTCAGTAAGTGTCAGTGCCTGTGCATAAAATAAATCGCGTAAAATCCCTACGTAGACTATTTTAAGAATAAAGCAGCCTTAGACCACTATATCTTGATCCTTATTAACCTCTGATATATTAAAGATCTCAGTGCACCGTTCACTTGAATAACATTCATGTGCCCTGTTATCCCACTGTAGCTCACTCATATTTACCTGACAATTTCAGCTGACTGCCACTGATAATCCTGAGTGTCACCACCAAGACATGACACAAATATCACTATATCTGTGTTTAGGGAAATTAAGTCATGGCAAAGTGAAGACATCTTCTGTGGTGCTCTTACTAATGCAACTACACATTTAATCCTGCAAATAATCTAGAGATAATCATTCTGAATCATAAACTCGGGTCTGATAATTAAATAGTTTTATTAGGATTAATTTACAAGGGCATCTGATAAACACAGTAATTGTTAATCAGTGTACAAAACCTAAACAGCACCTTGTTTTCCTGCCTATCCCTTTGTATTATGTAAATAATTTTGCTTTACAATACCTTATAAAAACAAAAGTTAAGAATTTATAAAATTTGTAAATGCATGTAACAGGTAGGTATGCTTCCTTTCCTGACCACAACTATAGCAGTGTACTGTACTCCTTACTTATAACCACGTTACCTCAAACAAGTCTTCAGCAGAAGCTCCATCCGTGCCAAAGTGCTTGCTGATTTTTCAAGTATAGAAGCAGAAGACCAGAACAAACCTGGCCTGGCAAACATACAATAGAGAAAACAGAGACTTATTAACTCACGTCACCAGTCATCCATTTTTATTTCTCATTCATCTGAACATTAAGCCCTTTTTAAACTGTGATCCAAAGCCAAATCTGAATTAGCCCTCTAGATGCGAATGGCTAATTTGCTTTTCCAGAGCACCACACAAAATGCTTTACCTTTAATCATTCTGACCCCATTTCTTGGAAACTAGGGTATTCCTGTGAAGAACGGGGTCAGGGTGTGGTGGCACTTTTATAAACACAAGCTCCATAATAAGAGATAATCTGTACTGTAACACGAGATCGTAATTTTAGTTTCATGCAGTAGGTAGGGATCTATGAAACGGTCTTTGACGTTGCAGCAGATCCCTTTGTAAGATCATAGGATTACACTGTGCAGCTACCCGTGCACGTACACAACATGGTATTAAACATTCTGCATTCTGTTGCTCATTTGAACAAATGTTGTAGCCTGTTTTGATGATACAAGGAACAAAGCTGAATACCACCAATAGATAACTACCTATAGTTTCTGTACAGTAAAAGTAATTGGAGAGGAGGGAATACTTTTAATGTTAACAGACCACAATTTTACAGTTGGACCATGATGCAGATCTTCTCCCTGCATCAACACTCACGCTTCCTTTGCTGCTGACATACCTAACAAAGACGTGGTTACTAAAACTACAATTCATTTAATTGCTCTTTCAAACAGACTCAAAAACAAGAACTAAATGTTGGGGTGGCGCTTTTTTTTTTTGTTTTCCAACAGAGTATTTTTCAATTGGCAAGAGACTGATATTTTTTATAATCGTCTCTCCATACTAAGTATAGCCTGGTGACCTCAGCAGAAGAGACTCCATCCTACAGCTGACCCCCAACAACTGCTTAAAACAACAGCTGCATAGAAACGGGAAGTGTCTAATATTCAACTGCATGCTAAGAAAATAACCTACAAGTTATATTGGGATGCTGATTATTTGAAAATTGTGCCCCAGCTTCTCCTGCCAGTAAGATTTACCAAATGGGCTTTCAGTATTTATTTTATGATTGTATCAAAACAAACCACCACGCATCTGGAACTACACTGTGTGACTGAGGGGCGACACAGTCACTGAATTTAGTCCCATAGGAATTTATAGCTTCCCTCACTGAATTTAGTCCCAGACTGAGGAACCTGGAAGAAGAGGCAGAGGGCTGAGGCAGTGGCCTCGCATCCCAGCTGCAGGGTCCCTCCCGCAGCGGCCGCACTGTGTGCGGGCTCTCCTCTCATGCTTCCCCGCGCTGTTCCACCCCGGTTTCTGAGGAAGGCCGCGGCACTGCCCCACCGCCCGGGGAAGGGGGGAAGTTGTCCCGGACCATTACGGTTCCCGGCCGTGATGGCCCCCGGGACAACTCCCCCCCCCCCTCCCTCGGCGCAGCTGTCCCCTTCACCTCAA